>JAEANM010024071.1:0-11228 GCA_017656035.1 Myanophis thanlyinensis
TATATTTTAAATTTATTTCTGTATTTTAAGTCTTTTTTAGTTCATTGTACACTGCCCCGAGTCCCTCGGGAGAGGGGTGGTCAAGAAATCTAATAATAAACTAATAAACTAAACTTGGCTTGCAAGAAAGCTCTTATTACATAATGACCATTTTGATTTGTTCTATATAATTAAAATAAAAATTGTAAACAAAACAGCATCATAATAGGACATAAAGCAAAAAGGAGGAGGAGGAGGAGGAGGAGGAGAGGAAGAAGAAGATCATCTCAGCCTTGGAACTGTGAGACATGATAGTTTAAACAAAATTCTGCACATGGTGAATTATTAATTATTGATCAAAACAGGCTGTTGTTTTTCATCTGTTGAATTCCGGTTGTCCAAAGAATATGGTCCCATTTTCTGCATCAAACTGGGATTCCAGAAAATGGTGGTGCTGACTGGTTATAAGATGGTGAAAGAGGCTCTAAGTAACCAGGCTGATGCATTTGCAGAGAGCATCCGTCCCCCTTTTTGAGGAATTTGCAAAGAGCTTTGGTAAATCATTTCATCTGAAGTGACAAATATTTCAGATTTGTGATCAGTATTATGTAGGACCTAAAATTTTCCTGGGCAATAACCTCAAAGGACCAGGGCAGTTTCTGCCAATCCAAACAGGATAGAGGAACAATATTTGTTGTGTTATTTTGAGTTGATCCTGATAGTTAATGGAGGGAACTAGAGAATGAAAAGTAATAGCAAAATTGTAATAAAAACATGTTGTACACATACCCAACAGGTTTGATTCCTCTTCTATGAAAAATTAGGTGTGAAGAGTCCCAATATTATGTACAGAGTTCTCCATATTTTTCTTCTCATATAGAAGTAGTCCTCAGCCTATGACCACAACTGTGCCTAAAACTTATGTTGCTAAGCAAGACATTTGTTAACTGAGTTTTGCCCCATTTTATGACCTTTCTTCATCCAGTTGGCAAGTGAATCATTGCAGTTGTTAAGTTAATAACATGGTGGTTAGGTGTATCTGGCTTCCCCATTGACTTTACTTCTGAGAAAGTTGCAAAAGCTGATCACATAACCCTGGGACACTTCAACTGTCATAAATATGAACCAATTGCCAAGGGGATCCTGCGATAGTCATAATGGTCTTATTAAACAGTTGCTCAGGGCCAGAGAATTTTCACCTATTCGCTACAACCAGTTGTTAACTTTCTAAGCAGTTTGGAGAACTGCTGGTTCAACTTGTCATTAGGGCAAAGAACCGGTTGTTAAATTATTTGAATCCCACCACTGCTCAGGGCATATCCATTGATTTTTCAGTTCTCTTGGAAAGAGATCAATAAATGTTTGGTGTAAATATCACATAAAAACAAAGTACTTTCCACAACCTTTGTTTGTAATAATCTAACAATTCTGGAAATAACTTCAAAAGAGATTTGGTGAAATAGAATAGCAGATATTTCAGGATAGGAAAAGCTGCAACTGTCAGGTTGGGTTGAATGTCTTGTTTAAGTTTTTTTTCAAATAATTCCAATAAGAACTGGAAAAAAGACAGTTCACTGGCAGAGATTTTACATGATCTAATTAAAAATTGAGTAGTAAAGTTCAAAAAGATATAACTTGAAAAAGTGTATTGAACAGACAACCTGTTGCATTACTAGGCAAGATATTTAACTGGGATAAGAGATTGATAAGAATACTTTATGGCTGGATTGTCAGGTTGAATAGTCAATTTAAAAGGGATTTTAGATAGTTATATAAAAGAAAACGCTCATGTTATGTGCCTTCAACAGATTGAAATACTGATATCAATCTGCTGGAATGTAAACATCTCTGATTGAAAATACTCATATCTGTTGGAATATAAACATCTATGTCAAAAATGTATGACCTCAGTTTTTTAAAATGTGGAGGAGTTGTATATATGAAAACTTATTATGACCTTCAAAGAAACAAGTTCGAGCTGAGAAGGAAGAGTTATAATATTAAGCTTTCAAACTGAATTAGGAAAATAACAATGGTCTCAATTTATGCTCAAAATAACACCCAAATTAAGTTCAGTAAACTATTTTCACAATGTTTTTACCTTTAGGTTTTTTCTTGAAGTTGCTGAGAAAGGTACAATATCTTGCTCCTTGTTGATCTGAATGCCTTTCCTCTCATACATAAATACAACAATTGCATCCTGTTCAGTTCATTGAAATCATAGACCAGTACAAAGTGGCAATCCAAGAAAAGCTCTGGCAAACTTTCTCAATATTTTGGTATATTTGTCACTGCTATCTTTCTTGGGTGTGTGAAGATACAAAACTCCTACAGAGAGAATTCAGTTCATAAAACTTCTACAATTTCTTTCTCCATCTCCTTCACATCGTAAGAGACCAAATACATGTCCAGTTGCTACCTCTGCATCTATGAGTTAGCCAACCTCATAGTTGTGGAGGTAGCAGATGCTGCTTATATGGATGATAATCCAATACATGACAAACAAAATAACTCCCAGGTGGAATAGATAAAGAACGAATGAACTTATTATAAGAAGATATTAAACTGAAGTATTATCAGGAACTTTTTCCAAACAATTTAACTCCTGATGCTTCCTTATTTACAAAAGTAATATCTTAACCTACCTTCAGATGAAGACATGATAAATATAAGAAATTTTAAAAGTGGAACTGAATAATGCTCCAAAAGCTGATGGTGTTTTCTACAATATATTATTAGACATTACAAGAAAAGTTGACTCAGTTAATGAATGAATTCATTGTCAATTCCCTTTGACAAGGAAAGAAGCTTTTATCTGTTCATAAATAAGGAAAAGATTGGCTATTTGTTTACTAAATATAGATTATAATTTTTTCATGGCAATGTGTAATGCAATCTGGGAAAGATTTTACAAGACTGGGCAAAGAGATGTTGCCAAGGAAACAGTCAGTTAAGGTTCAGCATAGCCTATAGCTGGATAGTGAATGGGACAAGAGGCTTAGAAACTCCCTAGTTTCTCAGGCAGTAAAGAAGAAAATATATTTCAGGCTAGTAAGATTCTGTCAATGTAGAATTACAATGAAGTAGAATTAGCTTATCTGGTCATACTGACCGCCTGGTTTATCACTTAAGGCCCAGACAATATTTACATATAGAATAACAAAGCTGATACATCCAGATCAGACTGGATCTGTTCCGAAGAGGTACATGACAGACAATATCAGACATACAATATTCTGAAAAGCTTTTGTCAATCGGAAAAAGAAGCCAAGACAAGTTTTGTCCCATGATCAAAGCAAACTGAATTAGTAAAAATGTAGGGTTATAGATATATTTACTCTAGGAAATTATTTAAGTTTGAGTTTTATTGCATTTGTATACCGCCCCCCTCCCGAAGGACTCGAGGCGGTGCACAGCCAAGTAAAAAACGAGAAGAAATACAATTAAAAACAAGTTAAAAATACGAATAGAATGGCTAATTAGTTAAAAAACCCAGTATAAAACAGAGTTAAAATTGATTAAAAACTTGAAAATTTAACACTAATTTAAAACAAATTTAAAACCCGATTAAGTGCTAGGCCAGACCGGCTTGCTGAAATAGGTGGGTTTTTATGACTTATAATTTATATGACTTATGCAACTTATATAAAAGCAATTTGTTAAATTTAAGAAATGGGTCACTTTGCAGTTGTAGGTCACATCCAAGAGCTGAGTGAAGTTGCAAACATAGTGATCCCAGTCAATTTCTATTGGGAATTAACTGTTACAATAACACTTCTTCAGCCCTTTGCATTCGGCTGTATCTCCTACTGCATATCTCAATCTGCAGAGGCCTAAAATTCTATCAAATCAAAGGATGCCATTTTAGGAAGCAAGAAAATAAAAGAGGCCTCTTTTACAGTTAATAAAAATGGAAATATATGTAAATAATTCTTATTCCAAGTAAACATTGCTATTTAATCATATAAAAACAAATAGAAAAAAGCCATATGTGTAATATTACCTACATAACTAAATATAATGGCAACATATCTCTGTTGAAAGTGTTGGGATACTTTTCTTATATGTTTACAATAAGGAAAGATTCTATAGGAAAGATAATAATGCCATTTATAAAGGCTGATTCCTGCAAATATAATTAAATTTCATGTAGTAAAACCTATGTAAAGGAAGACATGTATCTTATGTCTAGAAAATGCATAAATAGAAGAGATAAACCCATTGTTTTGGCTCTAAATGAAGGTACATTTGTTTAACAATAATTGAGGCATCTGCCTTAACCTTAATTTAAGGCAATATCTATTTCAAAAGAACATACAAGGAAAGAAGTGGGGTAAATGCTCATGCTGATACAGCAAAAATTATTGTAATCAATGCATTCCAATCTATTGATAATGATTAACTAGATTGTTAAACCCATTGTGACCATCCATCCAAAGCAAATCAACAACTTTGTATTGCATAAATATATTTCCTTTGATTTCTACTGATCAACAGTGCATTTTATCGAATTCTTGATTTAGGAAATGACCCAAAGGGAAAAGGTGCCTGATCTTTCTGTCAAAATTTAAAAATTAATTTCAGATTTAAACAGTGCATAACAACATATTCACATCTGTGTATTAAATTACAAAAAATGATTTCAATCAAGAATGAATATGTACCACCCAAAGCTCACCAAAGTAAGCAACTGGTTTTGAAGTGTGCTAAAGTATCTATAAGAAGAAAGTGAGTTTAGAATTCATTGTAGGGAAGCAGAACTAATTTTTTGCTTCCATCTTCACCGGAGACAAATTACAACAGACCTTGAGTCTGAGTTCCCATTCTTAGGAAGAGAATCAGATTAACCGGTCTATTTAGATATGAGAAGACAAGAAGTACTGTACTAGGCCTTATTGGCCAACTGAACATAAGAAAATCACCAAGTCCCGATGATATCTGCCCAAGGCTTCTTAAGGTTATGACTGAGATGTCAGATGTCCTAACCAAATATGCAACTTGTTTGTATATTAGTCTCTGTAATTGAGGGCTGGAATTGGTCAATGTAACTCAAACTTTTACAAATGGCTTATGGAAAAATCTGAGAAATTAGGGGCCTATCATCTTAACATGTGTTCCAGGGATGATATTGGGAATTTCTAATAAAGATTAAATTACCAAACATTTGAAGTCACAGAACTTTCTCATGGATATTGAAATGAGGCAACATTAGATGAAGATCCTGCCTAACTACTAGATATTTCTGAGAATATTAATAAACATATGAATAAGGAGGAGCCAATACACATCATTTACTTAGACTTTTAAAAAGTCTTACATTAATGGAATTGGATGTAAGAATGGGAAATACTAATCAATGTGAGCATGTGTAAAGTGATACACATTGGTGCCAAAATTTGATTACTCATATAAACCAATGTGATCAGACGCATCAGTGGCTGATGAGGAAAGAAACCTTGGCACAATGATAGTCATGGGGATCAATGGCTACTAGTCTTGATAGGATTTATCAAGGATAGGATAGGACTGCCTCAAAAGGCACTTCCTGGGAGATTAAAAGGCTTCCTGTTGCAGTTGGTTGCCCATTGTGAAAACAAACTGTTGAACCAAATGGCTCATGACTAGTAATTAAATCCATCAGAGTATTGTTTATGTCCTTATGTAATGGGACTTTATAATCTATTGTTATTTTTTTTGCAAATATAAAATTTTTGATAGGAACAAGGTATATATTATATCAAAGTTTTAAATGTCTTCACTCTACACTTTTTGTTAACTTTCAGGATTAATAACTATACCAATTCAAAAATATTGGGATTGTTGGAATAGTGACAATGTATCATCACCTTAATGATGTTTCATTCATTGAGTATTACCCTCAGTTCTTCCTGCATCACATCTATTAGGCTTCACATTTGGACCCAGCAGGAAGGGATGGTTTTCTAAATAATTAAACTCCCAGTTCATTATCTCAATCTGAGTTGGCAAAACACTCACTAATATCCACCTGGCTATATTCAAATTTTCATTGCAGATAAAAATGAAGCTTCACCCCCCAAAATGCTATGTAGCGTAATCAGAAAATATTGCAAATTTATATATGTGGAAGGGAGTCAAAGTAGCAAAAGTGCTCCTCCTACTATTTCTTTTTATTTGTAAAATGGCTAGAATATATTTTTGATAAACAGACTAAAATAGCACTAGAAAAAACCTAGAAATCAATAGAGCAAAACCAATCCATATAATTGACACCATCTAGAATATTTTCTGAAGCTCACTGAATATATAGTACGTATAAGGTGGTCTCAAGGAGTTAAATTGCTTCTATGCACATTGTAGAATGATTTCGTTTTCTAAAAGGGCTATTTATAATAATCCACAATGCATCACCACAATTTAGTGGCCAATTCCTATGCAACTGCACATAAGCCATTAATTGATATATTGGGAGTTTGCTTCGTAGCAGGACATCTAAGAAAATCCCATTATACAAAGTTATTCAAGCAAAGAGAAAATACATCTCAGAAAACTGTGTGACAGAAGTAACAGATCTAACAGAAAATAGAAAAAGTCCCTACTTCCTTATCAGTTGATTATGTAGAAATGGGAAATTATCAAGAATTGTGTGAAAATACCAACTCTAGGAGATATGTCACTGTTGCTTTTTGGATCCAGTACATTAATAGAGTAAATGATTTCATTTTTCTGGATTCCTTATCTGAAATTTTATTAACACCAAGAAGCATCTGAATTTGATCATGAATGACTCCCAATCTTCTGCATCTGGATCGAATGGAGTTGGTGGGCGGTGGGCCGCCATTGTCTTATTTCTTTCTTATGGTACTGTCTGTGAAGTGATTTCAATTACTGTTCCCTTCGTTGTCCTCCAGATCCCACCTTCATCGCCAGTGTTAGATCTTAGGAATAAAGAGGCGCGGGCATGGAAACTAGTAACTTGTTTATTTAACAAAGGCAACAATAACAAACTATTCCAGGAAAAAGACACAGTCTGTCTCAGCAGACAGCTCTTTATACTAGAGCTACCTGTACGTCTTGGCCAATCAGCGACCAGGCTTTTCCTGCTCTCCAGGTGTTTTCACACCTAAATTTGAGGCTTGGTATTTTTCCACATTCTCATTTGAATATGCAACACCTTTCTTTCATAAAACCTACAGAAAAATAACAGAACAGTTATTCAGAACAGATGGAAGGGACTTTGGAGGTTTTCTAGTACAACTCCATGCACAAGTAGGAATTATTCAGTTGCTTTTTCAGGAGATATGTCACTGTTGCTCTTTAGATCCAATACATTAATAGACTAAATGATTTCATTTTTTGGATTTCTTATCTGAAATGTTGTTAACAAACAAGAGGATTTCATAATCCAATCCTTAAAAGGAGTTTCAAGTATTGGATTGTTGTGCAATTCAAATAAGTTCAAACCTGTTTTGTAATGCTTTCATTTTAAAGGATAAGCACCACCCACACCATAAGACACTGAATGGTAAACAATCAAATATAGATCAAATTCTTAAGGAGGAGATAGAAAACCAAGGCAAGGTTGGAAGTGATTTAGTGTAAGGGGCAGTCTGAGGATTGAGTAGGACTAGTAGCTGGGCTCTGCTTAGGGCAATAGTTTGAAATACATGTTTGTATCATTTCATTTTGCAGAATTCATTCTAATTGTTACTGAAAACTGCTTCTGAAAGGAAATGGCTTGGATTGGACTTGTTTTATTTTTATTATTACTATTCATTCTTACCGTTTTATTCCTTTTCAAAATGGGTAGTTCCCAGAGTAACAGCTCCCGAAACCTTCCACCTGGACCCAGGACCATACCTATTTTGGGAAATCTGCACATAATGGATTTTAAGAGGCCCTTTAAGACAATGATAAAGGTATTAACTAATGATTAACTACTATAAGTGTTCTTTGCCAAAGTATATTGATGCTGATGTAAAAGTTTAGCAATTTATTAGGTTATCCAGTTAACTAGAATAAAATTGATAAGCTCCCTGTTGGTTCTGAGGAGTCTATGGAAGTCTATAACAATGACATTAACTTGGTTAACTTGCATTTGTTTATATCTGCTGCAGGGATTATATAAACAAAAGTCTTTGTTAACAGGATGTACATTTTTCTATTTGTTTATCTGAAACTTGAACGGGTGGTTAAAGTTGCCTATGACTATGCAGAGGAAGGAAAATGTAAAAAAATCTTACATTAATATTTGTATTAATATAATAATCGTAGTTTAAAATATGTTAATAAGATATATTGATAGTGAAATGCCCGTTGTTCAAAATCTTCAGCTTTATTTCCTGTCCAGAGAATTTTTCCAAAACATCTGAGTGAAAAACATAATTTTGAATTTTACTTACAGGATTTTAATCCTATCTTAAATATAACAAGTTTCAAAATATTAAAGCATTTGAAATGTCTCCTCCTACCACAGGATTTGTGGCCTGCTTTAAAATGTTGAAGTTTTTACAAAATGTATGAAATATTTGTAAAAAAACCTGTCAGGTATTATTATAAAGTATTTTTAAAATAACTGCATGGGTTATTGCACTAGATTCCTTGACATTCTGATATATTATATTGTTTATAAAATAAATTCAAAGCTGTTGCATTTATATAGAAGCAGATGAGGTTGTTCCTATTATGCACATTAATCTATCACATTTCAGAGTGATAAAATGAGAGACTATGTAATAAATGGTGTCATTACAACAGCATTAAAAATCCTTCTGTTCTGTACCATATATGGTATGGAGCAGACACCAAGTCTGGCGCAGATAATCAGAGAGTGGGAGAATCCCGCTCTCTGATTGGTCAAGACACGCGTTTGTAAATAATATAAATAGCTGTCAAATTGCCTGTTTCTCCATTCTTGTCTGAGTGCTTGTGCTATAATAAAGAGCTGATTTCACTGAAGCTGAGTCTTAGTCACTTTTATTCTTCAAATAAAACACTGGCGATGAAGGTGGGATCTTAGAAGAACCCAGACAGCACAAGCTAAAAAGCCTCAACAAGTTCCGCGGAGATGCCAACGCATGCTCCACCTGCACTGTTTGACCCAGATACTGAAGAATGGGAGGCGTTTATAATTCGCTTCAGAAGCTACCTCGTAGCAAATGACTTGGAATGAGCAAACGACGATAAGAAAAGAGTCTTGCTGATTGGGTATTGCGGACAACGAACGCTTCGCCTGGCAAAAGGACTAGTGGCTCCACAATCGGTGGGAACCATGCCTTGGCCAGATTTGCAAAGAATCTTGAAAGAACATTTCAAACCGACTCCCTCTCGAACAGTTCTCTGACATAAATTTAATGAGCGGAACCAGAGAGACAACGAGTCCGTGAACGACTACATAGCCGAACTAAGAATGGCTGCAGAGAAGTGTGAGTTCAACGATCTGGAGGATCAGCTAACAGATCGGTTAGTATGTGGGGTAAAAGACCCCTTCCTCCAGCAAAAACTACTGGCCAAACCAGAATTAACCTGGAAGGTGGCCGTTGGGATCGCGAGGGCTGCAGAATGCGCGAAAAAATCATCGGCTTCTATCAAGCAACCGCAGAAAGCAGTCCGGAGTGAAAGCCCACCGAATTTGAAAAAAGCGGGAAGTGTAAATCACCTAAGCGATGAGAGCGAGAGCGAGCTGAGTACCAACGAAGGGGTCCACTATCAAGATAGCCATTCAACAAAACGTTGGGGAGAGATCGCCTGTTCGGGTTGTGGAGGACAGCATCCCCGCGCCGACTGCAGGTTTAAAGGGGTTGTCTGCAGAAGATGTGGCAAGAAGGGACATTTGGCATGAGTCTGCTGTGCCAGCATGCCAGCCATTTTGACTGACAAACCATTCCCGCGAAGCAAGGAAGCCGAAGGGTGGTCGTTCAAGAAAAAAAGCAACCATCAAGACAAACAAAAAACCAACAATATCCGAGTTTGCCTGAATCGGAAGAAAGGCGCCCAGAAAATCAGAATTAACATCAACATTGCCGGAAGACCCTGCCAGATGGAGGTGGACACCGGATTTGCCTTAACCATTATTGCCTGGAGCAAACTGAAACAACTAATGCCACAGATATGAAAAGAGCAACTCAAACCGCAAAGGTCAGTAATCAGTGACTATCAAGGCAAGAGAATTCCAGTGTTGGGAAGACAAACTGTTCCAGTCAAGTTCAAGACCTTCCATGGCCCATTGGAGCTGAAAGTGGTGGAAAAGAACCTTCCCAGCCTCTTGGGGCTAGAATGGTTCCAAGCCCTGGGACTGCATATTGAAGGGGTGAACAGAATCAATTCAGCAATGCCAGAGGGGGAGTTCCAGGATCTGATGACAGAGTTTGCAGAGCTTTTTGCTGATGGGTTGGGCAAGTATAATGGCAAACCTATATCATTTAATTTAGACCCCCAGGTGGCCCCAATTAGACTTAAGCCAAGGAGGGTTCCCTTTGCACTTAGAGCAAAAGTGGATGAACAAATTGATAAACTGTTAAAACAAGGGATCCTAGAACCAGTAGAACATGCAGTTCGGGAAACCCCCATAGTGGCCCCATAAAGTCAGATGGGTCTTTGAGAATTTGTGGGGATTATAAGTCTACAGTGAACAAGGCAATGCAACAAAGTGCCTATCTGGTTCCAGTAGTCCAGCATTTGTTACACCAGCTGGGGGAGTGTAAAGTGTTTGCCAAATTAGATTTAGCTCAGGCCTACCAGCAATTACCTGTCTGCCCAAATACTGCTGAGGCACAAACCATTGTTACCCATAGGGGTGCCTTTAAATGCACCAGGCTTCAATTTGGAGTGAGTGTGGCCCCTGGGTTGTTTCAAAGTCTGATGGAACGCCTTTTGGCCGGATTGCCTGGGGTGGTGCCATATTTTGATGACATTTTAATCTCAGCATCTTCCAAAGAAGAGTTGAGAAGGTGTCTGAGAAGGGTTTTTGAAAAATTACAAGGAGATGGCCTACGTCTTAAGAAGGACAAATGTCTAATTGGCAAGAAACAAGTAGAATTTTTAGGATATTTAATTGATGGCCATGGTATCCACCCCACTAGCTCCAAAACAGAAGCTGTCAAAAGGGCACCAGCTCCAAGGAACCAAGGAAAGTTACAAGCATTTCTGGGCTTCTTAAATTTTTATACTGCGTTCCTGCCTCACAAAGCTTCGGTGGCTGAACCACTACATAAACTTCTAGGTAAAAAGACAACCTGGAAATGGGGTCCCAAAGAACAGGCTGCTTTTGA
>JAEANM010024072.1:0-11228 GCA_017656035.1 Myanophis thanlyinensis
TTCTCTTCTCTTCTCTTCTCTTCTCTTCTCTTCACTTCACTTCACTTCACTTCACTTCACTTCACTTCTCTCTTCTCTTCTCTGCTCTGCTCTGCTCTATTCTATATCACTGTAGAGTGTGTGTGAATATTAAGATAAGGACTAAAATAAATGTTAATTTATTAACAAGAGCCTCAGTGACTCAGTAGTTAGAGTGCAGTACTGCAGGCTACTTCTGCTGACTGCAGGTTGCCTGCAATTTGGCAGTTCAAATCCCACCAGGCTCAAGGTTGACTCAGCCTTCCATCCTGCCAAGGTGGATAAAAATGAGGACCCAAATTGTTGGAGGCAATAGGCTGATTCTGTAAACTGCTCAGAGAGGGCTGTAAAGCACTATAAAGCAGTATATAAATCAAAGTGCTATTGCTATTAATGGCTATTAACTCAGTTTTAACAATAATTAATCATTATTCCAAATCCTTAAGAGGCACCAATTCTGTTCTGTGCAAACTTTTCTATTCTTCAGAAATTCTTCATTAGGCAAGAAGGTGAACAAAGGGAAAAGGGAGAAGGATAGTGTCTGATAGTCAAAGAGAGGAGTTCTTCATTTAGTTACCGTCAGAAAATGGAATGTGGGTGTAGCTTGCAGATGTTTAAATTAGACTTTCTTGGGTTGCTGAAATGGTGTCAGGTTGCTTGCTATTCATGTAACTGAGGTTACCTTCATTGTTAACAGTGCACTTCTTCTACTTTATTTTAAAATAATTTCTTTTTAAAATGGAATCTCTATAAAATGTGGGCTGCTTCAAAGAATAAGACCTGAAGTTTGTGGAAAAAAAACATTTTCTTCCAGAGTCAAACTTAGGTTATGTTAGCTTACTAAAAATTAATGTATTCAGGACCCAGGACAGCTCCAAGCAGATATTAGAACTTGCATTCAAATGACTGCAGTACTGTACTTATTTTAGCTACTAGCAAGCCTTTAGCACTTATGAAAGAAAAAAAAATCAATTTCCCAATTCTATATTTTTCAAGTACAATTCACAATATGGAATTAGGATCTTAAGCTTTATAAAGAAATGGTTATTAAGGTTAAATCAGTTAAGACAGCACAATAATCAAACAAAACAAAAGCTGGCTAAATTGGTAGAGGCAATTTTAGTTGTGAAAGGAAATTTTAACTACTGGAGCTGACATTTAAGGACATGCTGGCTTATTTTTGAAACTATTTTAGTAACATAATCTTTGCTACAATATGGAATGGAAAAGAAAGATGTTAAAGATGGTCTTTTAAAAAAAATACTGAGCTTTTGTGTGCTAACTGCAAATATTTGTGCCTCTTTACTATATGAAAAAAGATGGTGGTGTTGACTTTGCCAATAGATTAGTACAAAAGTTCAACAGAATAACATAATACAGTCCATTAAATCCATGAAAAGACAGATGATACAATATAATATTTAAATACGATTAATTGAATAGGAGATAGGAGTTCATTCTGAAGACTCTTACCTTGGGAACTAAGAACACTGATACAGCATGTTTATTTTCCTCATGAAGGTACCCATCAAGTTTTGCATTGCTCATGGTGGGCTCAGTGTTCCAAGAAAAAGTGACATCTACTTCTCTTTGCAATGCTTGATACACTTTATTGATATATATACACTGTGTCGGCACTGCAGGAAGCACTTATTTGAAAAAGTCTTCAGTGAAGATTTTTGTTCTTATGTGTCTTCACAGAAACTGAGTTTTAGTTTTCCACATTTTACTGGTGTGTGTTTACTCCCTGATTTATTTGGTGGGAGGGTGGGGGTCTTCAAAGGAATGCTTTCCCTTTTCCTTTCACATTACATCATTTTCCTTTGTCCATTATGCTAATGGGATCCTGCTTAAAGTTAAAATACACTCATCTTAGATGGACTCTGCTTTCTGGACTCTGAGGTGTTTGGCAGAAAGTACTATGTCTGAAAAGCAGTGTGAGGAAACACTAACTGCCAGCTCAGCAGTAAATACTGTAGCTGCACATGCCAGCAACACAAACACAATTACGGTAGTTGTTCTTTTTAAAGCCTACTGCTGACCCAAGAATGCGTGGACCTCAGTTAAACAGGTTTATCCTGCTCCTTCCATTGCGCCCTTGAATGTTCTTGTAATGGCAAATATGGTGGCTTTTTCCTTCTTCACCAGACTACTTGAAAAAAAATTAAGATGGGAAGTCATGTTCTGAATGGAAATTGATAGAAAGTTGGCAAATGATCACTTCCACACTCTCACCATATTTTAAAGAAATTCCAGGTAGTACATAATGATAGCGTAAATTGAGAGAGTCATAGCATTAGACTTTCTTACACTGGCATTACTTTTTAAAATGTCTTTGTTAAATTTGCATCCCACCTTGATCCAGAAACACATATGAGTGTACTTAATGCTTTTTCCAGCTGTCCTCTGAAGTAAGAACACTTCGTTGTCTGAAGGGGACTATGATTTATTGGGAATTTGAACTTGGCTGTCCTTGATTCTTGTCCAATACCTGAACCCCTACATCAGTGTTTCTCAATCTTAACAACTTTAAGACATGGGGACTATAATACCCAGAATTCCCCAGCTAGCCATGCTCCCAGCCTCTGGGAGTTGAAGTCCACATGTCTTAAAGTTGCCAAAGTTAAAAAAAAAAATACTAGCCTACATCAAACCAGCTCTCTTAAACCATATCCCTGTGATAGCTTACAATCTTTGTTTTTTTGCCTTGCACTCACTCTTTGGCAAATCTGTGCAGTATAATTGGTTGTATTTAAAGCTTGTTAGAAGTGTGTGCCATGGCTGCTCTAAAAGTGTCTCTTACACAACATGTTTCTTTCCTGCAGTCATAACAATTAGAAGCTTCTCTTCAAAACGAGTAGTTTCCATCCTTCTGTTTCTACAATAGATGTGTAATGTATAACTGTTGGGGGCTAATAGATTTTATATTCCAGTTGAATAGCTGTGAATGCAGAATCAAAACCTCCAGCTGATGTCTTAACAATCCTCTGCATCAGTTTTGTACTACACGATGCAAATAATGTTGATGTATTCATTTGCGCAGGTGTCATTATAAAGTAGTGTAGTGTCAGGGTGGAGAAAATATCAAAGCTTAATCTGAAGGCAGTCAACTAGTCGTTTAATCTGTCAATTGATTAGGCTTACGACCATATCAAAAATACAAAACCAAAATAAAAAACAAGATCTAATGCCCAGGTAATATAGATAAAAGGTAATACAGTAATAAAATACATACGCGGTGAATACAAAGAACCAACATTCAGCTAAATATGTCACCTTTACAGGATAACCTGATCTGGTCGATATTATGCCTTAACTATCAACTTAGCAGTTCTGCTCACAATGCATAGATTAGTTCCTAGGAGGAAATAGGACACTTTGCGATTCAGGTCCCAGTGGGCTCTTCTTTCAAATAAGGATGCTAAGTATCTAAGCCCAAGAAGGGCATATCATTCACAATCAAAGAAAACATGAGCAACGTCTTCAACAGCTAGAGCACCACATATACATGTCCTCTCATAATACGGCAGGTGATGGAATCACCCGTATTTGGCCATGGAAGTCAACAACTCAAATCTGGCTGTAGAGTAGTCCCTTCCTGAGAATTGGCTCAACCTCATTGATAGGCATTTTTCAAACTGAAGAATGGTTTTGTTCTTAGCCAAGCTAACTTAAAGATCTATTTATTTATTTTGCCAAGGACTCCATGCCAGTTTGAGGACTGATATCTAGGACTCT
Source organism: Myanophis thanlyinensis (assembly GCA_017656035.1). Lineage (NCBI taxonomy): Eukaryota > Metazoa > Chordata > Lepidosauria > Squamata > Homalopsidae > Myanophis > Myanophis thanlyinensis. The sequence goes on from JAEANM010024072.1 coordinate 3,757, forward strand.
GTGTCTAAAAGTTTCCCTTGTCTGGGAGGCGGTTTTGAGTAAATGCTGGATGGAAAAAGAAATGCTGTGAAATAGTAGGCTACTAGAAGAGAACCAGCTACTGTGGAGACTGAGAGTCAAAGAGTAGCTACAGAGAAAGATAGGACTTCTCTGTTATAATAAGGGTTAGGAGGACAGTAGCACAGCAGAAACTAGACAGGACTGTCAGCTCTGCATGCAGCCATGTGTCTTTGACTCTCCAAGGCTATGGGGCACTTGTTTCCTCCTGCCACTTTTTTGCCTGCTGTGCCTGGGTTTGCAAAAAGAAAAAAAAAAGAGGATTGTCAAGCTCATGGAAGGTGCAGGCCTGCCTGAGCACCTTTGTCCCTTTACCTCTTTCCCCCATCCTGCATTTCATCAGATGACTTCACAAGGATCCCACCAGCAACCGGCTGCTCTATAAATACCCACCCCACCCCACATTGCTAATAGTGAGTAACAGCAGCAGGCAAATTACAGAGCAGGACTCGGAGCTCTCGTAGGCACCAAGTCAGGCAGATCTAACGGATGCACGCAGAGCCTGAAAGCTGCTGTCACCCTGGGTATAATTAGAGGGTAGCGAGGAGCTGTGTGGTGCAGTTTAAACAGGCAGCAGAAAGCGGGGGCTTCTGCCTTACCCCCCCCCCCATATTTTAATTGCCTCTTAATTTCAACTAGCTGTATCATGGCTCAAAATGGTGTATAACAAAGCAATGGGGAGCGCACGGGCTTCAAGACAATTTGGCTCAAACTAGAGACTTTTGGGGGGGGAGGAATGGCTTTCTTGTTGGGTCACTTGTACAATTAAGAAACTCGCTCAGAGATGGATGGAAGGAAGGAAGGAAGGAAGGAAGGAAGGGTGAGCTTGAAAAGAGCAGCTGCAGGACTAGTGCTACCGTAGTGAGCTAACTTGGTTTGGGGAGATATCTTTTCTCTTGAATGAAAGACTATTTTCTGGCTTAAAATGTTGCCCTTTCATTTTAAAGGCTATTTGAAGCACAGGAAAGGCATTCAATGATATTAGGGCATAGAACTTCCTCCTTTCTGCTTAGTTTGAAAAGTGCAACACCTGCCAAACTGTCTAGAGAGTAGAATAATATTTTTTAAAAAAAATTAAATAGCAAGAGCACTTAGACTTATATACTGCTTCACAGTGCTTTCCAGCACCCTCTAAGCGGTTTACAGAGTCAGCCTATTGCCCTCAACAATCTGGGTCCTCATTTTACCCACCTCGGAAGGATGGAAGGCTGAGTCAACCTTGAGTCGCTCAAGATCCAACTCCTGTCAATCATCAGAATTATCTTGCAGTACTGCATTCTAACCACTCTGCCACCACTTTTATTCTTTTTACAAATAACTCAAGCTAGCAAACCTATCCAACACTCCTTCCTCTTTTCCCCACAACAAGAACCCCATGAGTTGAGTTAAGAATAACTGGCCCAGGTCACCCACCTGATCACAGTCTTGTGGCTTCTAGCCATGACTAGATCAAACAAGGTCTAGTCAAGAGGTGGAATTTCCATCCTCGTCCCCTTTCTTTAACTCAGTGTCAAACTTGATTTTGTTGAGGGCTGCACCAGGGTTGTGTTTGACTTTGGGGGGGGGATCAGGGGAGCATGGCCAGGGGGCTGTGGCAAGCTCGATGTCACTCATGTCAGGAGGGCCTGTGGTGGCCCGAGTGCTCAGACAGTGAAAACAGGCTCCTGAGCTCCATTTTGGCTGGGACGGTCTCCCGCAGCCCTCTGCCAGCAAAAATGGTGCTTGGGAATGCCGCCACAACCCTCGTGAGCTGTGCTTTCAACTGTGATGGCCTCTTGCAACCCTCTGTCAGTGAAAACAGAGCTTAGGAGGACCGCATCTAACCCTCCTGAGCTATGTTTTTGCTGGCAGAGGCACTGCTGGCTGGTCCTTCACTGCTTACAGAGCGGCCTGCAGGCCAGATCTAAGCACCCCATGGGCCAGATCTGGCCCCCTGGCCTTGAGTTTGACACCCCTGCTTTAACTGGTAGAAGTGAAACACATTATTGGGAACAAGCATCTTTTTGTGGCTGTTCTTCCAGTTAATCAGTGTAAATTGCACGGCTTGCAAACTACAAATTTACCTGGCACAATTTCAGGTTTGTCTGGACAGTAGAAACCAACAGCAACCCTCTCAGTGAACTAAAACAACCTGTGAGCATAGTGCAAGGTCTTTGGGTACCAGATATGGCCTAGGAACAGCTATTTATAGAGTATTTCCTCATCTGATGCTCTGATTACCATTTCAGCCTTAAGCATGTAGGTAATTATAGGTAGTTGCCTGCAGCAGTCTTTTGTAATGTTAGAACTTCTGTTGCAAAGCAGATGGAGTGGCTTTTCTCTACCCAGTGCCACTTTGATACAAAAAGGAGCAAAAAAAAAAAAGGGGGGGAGAGATTTCTACCACGTGGGACTGGTCCCAGCAGAAAACAACCGAGGCAACCCAGAATCAGAAAAATTAATTGCTACCGACACCTCAGTCAGCCCCTCAATGTATTCAATGGGCCAGATTTCTCCAACAGCCAATGTTGGGTCATGTTGGCTGGGGATTTGTAAGAGCTGTTTCCCCCCACCCCATTCCAAAAGGCAACTGGATTTTTTCTTGGTGCTTTTCTTTGAAAATATTTTACTCCTCATCCAAGAAGCTTCTTCCCCAACAGTCTGGTGGGGAATGGAAGGATGTATATTCTTTGCAGTCATCGGATTGTTCGCACTCTTGAGGGTTGGCCATTAGCTCTTTGAGTCTTGTTGAGGCCACTTGGGGATTTATCCATATCCTCAGAGTCACCTGAATCAGAACGCAAATGGGTGGGGCACTTTCTTGGGACTGCTGAAAGGGGCTGTGTTGTAAACAGGAGACAGGTTATTGGAAGGGCTATTCTAGCACATGTACAGCTAGTTTCGACTTACAACTGTTTGTTTAGTGACCATTCAACGTTAAAATGGCACTGAAAAAAGCGTTTCATAACCATTTTTCACGTGACTATTGCAGCATTCCCATGGTCACGTGATCAAAATTGGCAACTGGTCCATGTTTATGATGGTCACGGTGTCCCAGTCACATGATCATCTTTTGTGATCTTCTGACCAGCAAAGTCAATGGGGGATCCAGATTCGCTTAGTAACAACCGTGTTACTAACTGAAACAAAAGTGGTAATTCACGTAGCAATGGTGCCAAGAAAGTTTGCCAAAGGGTGCAAAATTCACCTCATCACTGCCTCACTCAGCCACAGAAATTTTGGGCTCAGTTGTGATCATAAATTGAGGACTACCTGTATATGGCATGAGAAGGTTGTGGCAGGCAAAAGATAACGATTGATTTTAAAAAAAAAATCAGCCTTTCCCTAACATAGTTTTTAAGTCCCATCAATGGGTAATTGGTATAAAAGCTGGCTCTGGCACAGGGGTGTCAAATTCGATTTCATGGAGGGTCCATCAGGGTTGTGTTAGACCTCGGGATGGGTGACGTGGCTGGGGTGGGTGTGGCCAGTTCAATGTGTTGGGGGTGCCTGTGGTGGCCTGAGCACTCTGCCAGTGAGAATGGTCTCCTGAGCTCCACTGGCAGAGGGTTGCAGGTGGCCGTCGCAGCCAAAAACGGAGCTCAGGAGACCATTCTCACTGGCAGAAGCACCATGGACCAGTCCTTCAGTTTTTCCAGGGCAGTCCCGGGGGCCAGATCTAAGCATTCCCTGGGCCAGATCTGGCCCCTGGGCCTTGTGTTTGACACCCCTGCTCTGGCATATCCCTGCCTTTAAAAATGTTCTACTTGGGGTGTTTGGAGTATAAAGGTGGGGTGTTACTGCAGAAAGAAAATGAAAATAACTGGACTGGATGTCCGAAATACATTACAGAAAGTAAAAGTCCTCGTTGCACAGTTGGGGCTGCAAGTATGGCTTTCGGCTTTCGTTTTGATGTTTTATGGATGTGTTGGAGCCAAAATCTAGAAATGTGGAAAAGCATGGATGATCTCCCAGCAGGAAGGACTTGAATTCATGTTCTGACAAAAGGTAGGATCCTTTATTAGGAATTCTGTGCAATCCTTTAAAAAAAAAAAAAAAAAAACCTGGAGCAGTCCAATTTTTCTGACAGTCTTGAAATGCCCAGAACTTTCCTGTGATTTTCCAAAAGTGCTGAACTGGCAAAATCTATTTTTAGATTCCTGCTTTCTCCTGTTCTTCTTGTCACTGAGTTTTGGGGGAGAAAAGTGTAACTTGTATCTTGTTTGACGGGACTGGATGGTCGATGGATCCAGTAATAAATTAATGGGCAATCTCTTTGGCTCCTAATGAAGCTGCCATGTTGAACTGAAAGCCATTAAGGATAGTATGGACACAAGGAGACTTTTGAAACAGACATATTTCTGACCCGGTCCTTTAATCTTCACCTTTAAAGGTGGTTTAGCAACAGCTGAGTTATATCTTTTATTGAACCAACTGGCCTATGGGGTGAAGAATACAGGTACTCCTCGAGTTACGACCACAATTGAGCCCAAAATGTATGTTGCCAAGTGAAACATTTGTTAAGTGTGTTTGTCCCATTTTATGACTTTTCTTGCCACTTGTTAAGTGGATCATTGCACTTGTTAAGATGGTAACATGGTTGTAAAGTGAATCTGGCTTCCCCATTGACTTCGCTTGTCAGAAGGTTGCAAAAGCTAATCACACGACCTCAAGACTTTGCAACCATCATAAATATGAAGCAGTTGCCTACCATTGGAATTTTGATCATGTGACCATGGGGATGCTGCAGTTGTCGTAAGTGTGCAAAACGGTCATAAGTCACATTTGTCAGTGCCATTGTAACCTTGAAAGGTCACTAAATGAATTGTTGTAAGCCGAGGACTACCTGTACATACTTTTGAGGTCTTTAGAATGAGAATTTTCTATATGAGGTGAGATATCCAGGATTTTGGGACAAGTGGTTCCCTCTAGTACAGGGGTGTCAAACTCAAGGTCCATGGGCCGGATCTGGCTTGTAGGGTGCTTAGATCTGGCCCACAGGGTCACCCTGGAAACAGCAAAGGACCAGTCTTCAGTGCCTGTGCCAGCAAAAATGGAGCTCAGGAGAGCCACGCGTAGCCCTCCCGAGTTATGTTTTTGGCTGCAACGGCCTCCTGTAACCCTCTGACAGCAAAAACGGCGCTCAGGAGGGCCGAGCTCTGTTTTCACTGGCAGAGCGCTTGGGCCACCACAGGGCCCCCTGATGTGAGCGATGTTGAGTTGGCCACATCTACCCTGGCCATGCCCCCATGCCCCCCCATGCCCCCCCAACACAACCCTGATGCGGCCCTCAATGAAATTGAGTTTGACACCCCTGCTCTAGTACATATTTTGAGATCAGGAATGTTTGCTCAGAAAGCTGGCAGGTCCTTCCAAAAGTAGATGTTTGGTTGAGCGTAGTAGGCAATTGGGATCTGAAGGCCACTAGCCAATAATGGCATCATCAGGGAGGCAAATGCATTCTGGGTAAACTCAGAGGTGTTAAGTCTTGCACCCCACAAAGGTTTCAGAATGAGACAGGAGAGAGGAGGGGAAAAAACCCCTTTCCTAACTAAAATAGAGGCTGGCAACCACTCCCAGCTATCCCTAGCAATGATGAGCAATTACAGGACTAGTAATCCAAAACATTTGAAAAACATGTTGTTATTTTTTCCCCTAATTAATATAAAAACCCACTGTGCAACCTTGAACAAGTCTCATGTCTCCTGCAGGGTTGATGGTGAGATAGAATTGGCTGAGCTCCCCCAGCTAACAAACTCTGGAATCAAGAGAGGAAATTCATAACTATCTGGGCCTTGTTGGAATTTACTCTCATCATCTCCGTTCATGGCTGTATTGTGGGGAATTAGAATCCAACAGCCTTTCGGGACACACAGGTAGAATAAATGTCAGTTTTTAATCAATTTTGTTATTTTTAGTGATGAAGGGAGGAGGAATCTTTGGATAAATAATGGCAGCCAAGTTGCATTAAACTGTCAGGCTGGAATCATGTAATAATGGACCATGATATGTAAAGTTCAAGTTGATAGATTTAAAGCTGGGTGTCAATAAGGTACAGTTCAAATTAAATTCTGTTTGAAGCTCCATCTGAGGCTATATTTTAGGAGATTCCTTGTAACCGATGGTACATGTCTTCATAACACATTTCACTGCATTTCATACTATGTATGTCTGTGCATGTGATGAATAAAATTTGATTTGATTTGATAAGCTATTTTTTCTGTATCATAAGTTTCATTTCTTCAGATGATCGGGAGGATCACTCCTAAACCTTAATCCACATCATGGGAAATGAGAAATGAAGAAGAGGAAATTTCAGAATTTAGATTTCAGATTTTCAGAATAACAAAGTTGGAAGGGACCTTAGAGGTCTTCTAGTCCACCCCTCATCCAAGTAGGAGACCCTACCCTATACCATTTCAGACAAATGGCTGTCCAATCTTTTCTTAAACATTTCCAGCATCGGAGCACCCACAACTTCTGAAGGCAAGCCATTTCACTAGTTAATTTTTCTCACTGTTAGGAAGTTTCTCCTTAATTCCAGGTTGCTTCTCTCCTTGATTAGTTTCCATTCATTGTTTCTTGTCCTGCCTTCTAGTACTTTGGAAAATAGGTTGAACCCCTCAACCTCAAGTACTGGAACATTGCTATATGTCACAAACACACACACCAATCCTTCTTTTCACTAGTCCAGACATACCCAATTCCTGCAACCGTTCCTCATATGTTATAGCCTCCAGCCTCCTAATCATCTTTGTGGCTCTTTTCTACATTCTTTCCAGAGTCTCAACATGTATATTATTAGATCAGACTGTATGGCACCCTTTAACTTAATGACCACAATTTGGACAGAATTTTCATTGCTAAGCAAGGCAGTTGTAAAGTGAGTTGTGCCAATTTTATAATCTTTTTTTTTTTTTGCCATGGGTAAGCAAAACACTACAATTGTTAAGTGAGTCATGCAGTCATTAAGCAAATCCGGTGACTTCCATTGATATGCATGTCAGAAACCAGCTAAGATCACAGTTGGTGATCACATGACCCTCAGACACTGCAACCATCATAAATACATGCCAGTTGCCAAACATCCAAATTTTTATCACATGATTATGGAGATGAAGCAATGATTCTGAGATGATAGGTTGTAAGTCACCAAGACAGGTTCTGGTACTCACCTTTAAAGCGCTCCATGGCTTGGGACCGGGGTACCTACAGGACCACCTGTTGCCACCATCAGCCTCCAACCGACCTGTGCATTCCCACAGGGCAGGCCTTCTTGGAATACCACCGTCAGGTCGATGTCGCCTGATGGCCCTGAGGGTTCAGGCCTTCTCTGCGGCTGTGCCCTCCCTTTGGAACGAACTCCCCCCTGAGATTTGGACCATTACTGACCTGAGAGTTTTCCGACGTGCGTTAAAGACCCATTTCTTCCAACT
>JAEANM010024074.1:0-11228 GCA_017656035.1 Myanophis thanlyinensis
CTCTCACCAATCTCCGTCGTTCTATCGGCCGGCTAGCCCTCGTCCTCTTTTTTGGAAATCAAAATATGGTCACCCTAGTTATTATATATCCTTAGATTGTAATTTTTCAGATTCTGCCATCTTTATGGGAATTCTTTCACATTCTCTTTCATGGATGGGTAGCTTAAGTAGTTCCTTGAAAGGTGTTATTGCAATTACCCAGTTCTCATTACTTCAGCTGTATGGCATATACCAGTTACTTTTTCTGGAATGAAATAAAGCTCTCCCTGAAGTCTTTCTTTTATTCTCTCATCTTTCATCCTAAATATAATTTCATTCTTTTCCATTTCATTGGCTCTAGAACCAAATTCACAATAGTTAGCTTCATTTTATAGCTCCCTAACAAATTGTTCAACAGTATTTCCCTAGATCTGGCCATTATTTCTTTTGAAATTATATGCAAATACATCTTTCTTACAAGACATTCAGTATGTGTTATGAACGTCAAAAGAATCTAATCAATATGTTTTGGTTGGAAGTGTTTGTTTGTGTGTCTATATTTATTTATTTTTGTATATAAGTTTTTTATTTTTCTTTGTATATATTGATTACATCATCCATCAGATCATGAGCCACTTGAGTGTACAAACATATTTTCCAGTACATGTTTTCCACCTTATATTTACCCTGTATTAAAATATAACCTAACCATGTGATTACATCGTGCCATACAATACAACACCATTTTCGAAGTTTACCTTCATTCATATTCTCCACATTACTTTAATGAATTACCTCACTAATATAATTTCCTTCTGTATCTATTTCTTATTTTTATTGTCTAGCCATTGGTAAAATACCTCCCATATCTTAAAAAATTCAATTGATTCTTTTTCTTTGATTTCCATCGTCAATCTATCCATCTCCGCACATTCTAGTATTTTTTAACTACCTTCCCCTCTTTTTGGATCTCCTCAAGCTTCCAATTCTTTGCAAATACAATTGTAGCTGCTGTTAGTATGTATAGGATCAAATATGCATTTTCCTTATTATATTTCCCTGGTATAATGCCCAAAAGAAAATTTTCTGGATTTAAGTCAACATGTTGCTTAATCATTTTCTCCAACCATGTATGTATCTTTGTCCAAAATTTCCTTGCCATGGGGCATGTCCACCACATATGGTAGTAGGACCCAGGTGCCTGGTGACATTTCCAACATTTGGCCGACCTATCTTTAAACATCCTTGCCAGCCTAGCAGATGTCAAGTTCCATCTATAAAACATCTTGTATACATTCTCTTTGTAGGCCATATATTTAGTTACTTTATAGTTTATATCCCATAGTTTTTGCCATTTATCCAGTTCAATTGTATAGCCAAAATTTTTCGCCCAGGCAATCATTGTTTCTTTGACCTGTTCCTCCTCCAACTTCCTACTTAATAAGTAGTTATATATATATATATTTATACATTTTTCATCTCTCCCTGTTACTATCTGGTTTAATTCTGTTAGCTCTTTATAAAAACCATATAGCTTAGCAACTTTCTCATATCTAGAATGTATCTGCACCTGTGTGTGTCTATATTTATGAAGTCCAATTTTAAGATTAGATATGCCCACACATTCAGTATAGTGTGTAAGACAAAAATTATGTTTCCAGCATTTTCAGTTCTGGTATGATTTTTCTTTTCATGCAAGTCAATAAGAAGGCCTGAAAAAGTACATACTCATAAGTGTTGCTGCTACACTAAATCTTCCCCAGGGTAAGAATAATCCGAACTAGCTTGTGATAATAAATGATCTTTATCCTTAACAAAAGAAGTAAGTGTTGAAGCATCCAAGCCTTGTAAAATGAAATATTTAGTAGGATCTGGTGGAGATAGCAAAAATTGACAGTGAACATGGATGAAAAAACAATACATTAATGAATCTGCCTACATTTCCTCTGTCATAATTACCTACAATGGTTTAAAAGAAAAACAATATATATCCCAATCTATAATACACTAAACCAACATGCGTATAAAAAAAACTATGATAATTTCATTTTGTGCTATAAACCACTGAAGGTCACTTCAAAGTGAGCTGGGAGACAAATAAATTGAATGAATGAATGTAAAATCTCATTCAACACAGGTTGAACTGATTTAGGTTGCAGTACTATATCCCTTTTTATCTGAGTCCATGTCCCATTTTTCAAGGAAGGGATGGAAATGATGGAAGTTACAATAGACTTAAGTGAATTTAAATCAGGTTAGATTTAACCTGAATTTGGAAATCTGACATTAGAGGGGATATTATTTAATCTAAATTTGTAAACTGATATTCAGCAGCAGCATAATTAGATTCAAGCCATTTTATACTCTGCCCGATTTGCAGTGCAGGATTGCACAATTATGCTGGTGAAGCCAATTTTCTGCCTTTCTTCTAGTGATGTTGCCTTCACTTCATCTGCAGAAAAAGGCAGGCTTAAATCATTATAGGTGTATTCTATAAAAGTAGTATTTCCCCCTTTATTCTAACAATGTTCAAGGAAAGGCTCAAGTCATATAAACTCTATTACATTTTAACACTCATTCCCTTAAATGTGAAGTCAAGTGATTAGTAATGGGTAGGATTGGATTTTGGGAAAATTGGAAAGTGCGAGTGTGTCTTCTTTCTCTAGTGTGAAGGATATTATTCCTGCCCTTGGGAATGAGTGAACATTTAAGGGGAAATTTTCAGAAAAGGTTACACCACCCATAGAGAGAGGAAAGCATGAGAAACTCAAAGTAACTGGTCTCAAAGGTGTTTTTTTTTCCAAAAGGCAACTGGATTTTCTTTGTTTTTCCTGAGGTTTTGCTTCTCATCCAAGAAGTTTCTTCAGTGAATTCTAGTCTTTAAAGAAAAACAAAGAAAGTCTAATCTGCTTTTGAAAAAGTACTTTTGGGACAGCCATGACCTGGATGACTGAGAATCTCCATAGACCTTCAAAATAACTGGCTTGATCTTGTTTAGGATAACATGGAAGAGAGGGGTACCATGATAGGGTTTCATGACTGATGTTAGGCCTTACCGAGATAGGAATGTTGAGAAACAGGTATGTCAAGAAACGGATATGTTGTTTGTAATTATAGGGTAGAAGAATAGAATCATAACTTTCCTTCTCACTCTTGTTATATCAAATAATAGCAAGGTGGGAACTAGAGTTCCTCCACTTCCTTCTTTCTCAGGACTATATCATTTTTTTCTGAAAGTCTCCCCTTAACAGTTTTCTCATTCCTCTCTCATGCCAAGGGCCAGGTACGAATTTCTTCACATGCCACCCTTCAGTCATTCCTCCTCATTCCATTAGGATCTTGTTACCTGAAGTGTTTTTTTTCATACCCGTCACCTCCTCACTTTTCTGTTTCTGACACTACCTTACTGTCAGATTTCAGGACAGGTACAACTACACATTTCTGTTCTTCCAGAAACACAAGCATTTATTCAGAAACTATGTAACAGCAGACACTTCAAGGACTCGATACTGCTAGATAAGCTGCTTCAGTGCAGACAGTAAGGAAATGATCTACAGTATATGCAGAAGCTCTGCCAGGTGCAGAATGCAGAGATCAAGCCCTTTATATAGATTTGTCTGCCCCAAGGTTTTACATCTTTGGACTTTTCCTTCTGCTTTTTCGGTCCAATGGATTCATCATTTTCTTTTTCTACCAGCCTTGAGATTGTAATGGGCCCATTCTTTCTATACACAATGCTTCTAATCTAGTCTGAGATGCTTTTCTTTCTGCTCTGCCAACTTCAGCCCTTGAATTGCTTTCCTTTGGGACACCCTCCAGAGACATACTTGAGAATGAATTATTATTATTATTATTTTGGGTGGTCGTGCAGTCAGCCAGATCCTTAGCCTCAATTTGGCATTTCTCTCCACCAATTGAGTCCTTCTCAAGGACTCGGAATAAGCAGATGTTATTGATTAATAATATTAAATGGATCATCACTGGATGTAAGTTGTTCCAAGTAATGCTAACTTCTGCAATTGATTGATGGTGATTTTGTCATTGCCTATGGGGTTCAAGTGGTATTCCAGATGTTTTGAAATTCCACCCAAGGCGCCTGTTACTATTGGTTCTATCTTTACTTTCTTTTGTCATAATCATTCTATGTCTATTTGCTGATTTTTATACTTCATTATTTTCCCCTGTTTTTTCTTTACTAGTCTGCTGTCTCCAGGTACTGCCATATCCACTATCCACTATTCTTTGTCTTTCTGATCAACAGTAAGTCTGGAGTGTTGTGTGACAGACACTTGTCTGTTTGAATTTTAAAGTCCCAGGGCATTTCATTTTCTATTATTTTGTCTATTTTGTGATCCCATAAGTTCTTGCTTGCAGGTAATAAATATTTATTGCAGATATTCCAATCACTATTTCCTCATAAATTTATGAGGAAAAGTGTTGTTTATTTTTTTCTGGGTGGATGTTAAATATAAATGAATACGCTCCTAACAAAATGAAGTCATGAGCCAGAGAGACCCAAGCATGATCTCTGGACACCAAAGACAGTTGGTGTGACAATTGACTATAATAAGCTATTTTAGCATGCAGTAGAAAGTCCTCCTAGGTGTAACAATTTATTGCTTTACACAGATTTCAGATGGCTTCTTCACCTGGTAATCTAAAGACAAGAGAGAGTCTGAGGCTGTTTTTACAGTGGAAAATTGTGTTCTGCATACACCTTGTCAGATGAGGCACTATGTGAAGTGGCCTTGTTAAGGAAATCTATCAATAAAGACAGTAGATCTGTACAATTATTGGCCGTAAGTAGGAAAACTCTGGGATGCAACACAAATTATTATCAGAGCCTATAAGTGAAACTCAACTTCTTCTGGGCTGGATTCAGAAGATGGCCAATTAATTTGTCACATGCACATGTGCATGAGTGCACATGTGCACATAGATTCATGTCCCAAAGAATGTCACTGTATGAACTGGCACTTTAGTTTGCTTTCTGGAAATCTCTATGATAGTTAGCAGAAAGGAACAGAAACAGGAATCTCCGATTCAATGTTACTTATATTTTCTTTTTTGTTCGGGGAACATTACAGCTCTAATCTGGGCTGCAAGGATAACAACTTCTGTTTTTCCCTTTGCTGAGGTTTGGCACAGACCGGTTGTTTTATTTCACCTCTAGATTTCTTCAAATTGCACCAAGACAAAATATTCTTATAGCAGGGCCAGGAGTCATACAGGGGGATCTCATTCTTGCCTATGTGAGCAAGAAGGAGTCTGGGAGAAAATGTTAATTTTCTATTTGAGAAGCCTGATGGAAAGACGCTGGAAGGAATGAAGGTAAATATATGTGTATTGCAGGATAATGTTGCAAGATCCAATGTGGACTGGTGAACTAGGACCAGAGGTTTTATCTTCCAAGCTTTCATGCTGAAGCCCATTCTCAGGGAACTTTTCTGTGTACTTTGAGCTGTTCTGTGTGTGGTATTTGTATTTAGATACTGGAAGGAGCTATTCTCACAATATTTAATTAATCTCAATAAGCCACTGCTATTGCATGTTGTCCTACCACTCCTTTAACAGCTTTACATTGACTTTGCTATTGTTATGATCCATAACCAAAATAATTGCTGAAGAGTTATCCACCCTAATTAATTAGAAGGAAACTTTCATAATCTAGGTTACACTTTGAACTCCAAACTGTCAGGGCTTCTGCAGGAAATTGGAGAGTACTGCAGATAATACGCCCACACTTGCAGTATCAAGTCCAATTAGAAAAGCCTTCACTTAGTTCAAAAGTGTTTCCTGATGAATTATTTTTGTGCCACTCGCAGCAATTGATTCTGAAGATATGAAGAACTGTTATTCCACTGACTCTGCGTAGTCATTTTCAGATGCTCTTTGTCATACAATACCTCTTGCCTTGTTCAGCCTCTAATCTGTTTATTTTCAAGAGTCAATCATATTTGCAGAAAGTGATTCCCCATAACCCATAGGTTTAGTCATGCTGTGTTCTATAGGGGGAGGGGGAGGACAAAAGGGTTATTATTTTTTTTGAGTCAATAAAATAATTATCACCGAAGACCATAAAATCACCTTAGAGTTAGTGATCAGGAAACATCTATGACAAAACAACCTAAATAACTTTGAATTCCTGAGAAGAGTCTGCTAAATTCTAAGGCAGTTTTTAGATGTATGCAATCACCTCTTTTGTTATCTGGTCTTGTAATTGAAAACATGTACAGAGCCTCTGTTTCAAAGCCTGGTGATATAGGCATTTCTCTTGGTTCTTAGTAACAATTGTTCATCCATGAAAGTAGAATGCTGCAACTATTGCATAAATCTTCTTAGGTGCATCAATTTTGCTTATTTTTAATATACAATACTATTAACCCTAACCATAACACTTATTAACATGGGGTTATGTTTTCAGAGTTCCCATTTTGTACATTACTGTCCTTTTTACCTACGTATTGTTTTTGTATAGACTAGTGAACTAACAAACACCACCATTTTGCTAGGTGCAGTAAATTAGTGACTATTGAAAAGAGCTGCCAAATTCAAGGCAGAGGCAGTAAATTATTCAAGTCTTTCCAATAGCAGTTAAAATGAAAATATCTAGAAAACCTAAAGATCGATCAGGTTGCAAGAAAAAAAAATTCTGCTAAGGAAATTAGATGACACAACCTTACCAGAATGACTTTGTCACATGAAAGAGCACAATGGAAATAGTTGTGAAACCTCCTAAATGCTGGAGCTCAAGCTTATTTTCTCCTCTTTTATGCACTCAATTACTTTATAATCTTGTTTCCATTCCACCAGAGTAAATGGTATAAATTTAACACTGCCAGGGCACTTAAACACTAGGTGATTACAATGATCCTTTGTTCAATATCAAATGAATGTCAAAAAAGTTAACAGTCTAGTAGGTATCACACTGGTAGGTTGCAAGGGTCTGATCATTATTTAAAATCTGTCTATACTTCATTCTGAAGGGCAGATATTTCAGGATGGTAAGAGAGTAATAAGATTCTTCCATCCTATCAGATGTTCCTTCCAACTCACAGAAAATAAGATTGTAGGAGTGACTGAGGATGTTTTTATTTGTGAGGTGGGATGAATTAAAATTTTAATTTGCACGCTTGCCAGCAATATTGCTGAAAAAGGCCCGTTCTTGGCTAGTGTTAGAAATGTGGCCAGTCCCTATAGATTTGGCAACTTTAACATATGTTGATTTCAGCTCCCAGAATTCCCTAGGCTGGCACTGCTATCATCATCTCTCTAACATACACAGAAGAGACCAAAACAAGAAGAAAAGAGGGAGGAAAATAAGAACAAGGGAAAGAAAATTGGTGGAGGAGAAAAAGAGCCAGTAAGGGCAGAGAGAACTAGAGAAGGAAAATGTGCAGAGCAGTCTTTCAAATGCAGCCTGCGATCTCTTCTGTCCTTTATATGACAAAGGAAGGAAGCCACATTGCTAAAATAAGGACTAAAATGAAGTAGAGCTTATTTTTAGTTACCACAAACTGAGGACCCTGCTACTAAACCATAGTTTAATATTAAATAACCAGCCCATATAGGTGAATTTACAGGAAACCACACTGAGCACTCCTCAGGGCTGTGTTCTTCTCTCTGCATCTCTAAGGATCCCTCTGTTAAAGTACTGATGTTTGCAGATGATATAACAATCATCGTGATGGGTCTGCACATGGGTAGGAGGTTTCGAGAAACTGGCCCTTTGGTGCATCCAGAACAATCTGAAGCTGAACATGCTTAAAACTGTAGATTTTAATAATAACCCATCTACTCTACCACCTCTCACTATATTTCACAGCACAGTATCAGCAGTAGAATCCTTCAAGTTTGTAAGTTCTATAATCCCCCAGAATTTGAAATACCAGTTTAAATAACATTAAACTATCACTAAAACCCACAACACTGAATGTTCTTCCTGTACCAACTTAGAAAGTTCGGACTGCCCCAGGAGCTGTTGATAGAGAAGAATTATTGAGTCTGTTGTCTGTAGTTCAATAGCTATCTGGTTTGGTACAGCAACTAAACAGGACAGGGACAGACCCCAAAGGAAAGTTAGAACAGCAGAAAAAAAAACCAATTGCAACCAGCTTGCCTTCCATTGAAGAACTGTATATTGTGTTGGTCAGAAGGAAGGCTTATTATTATCCCATCAATGTGTTTGCCCACAAATATGGTGGTTTTTTTAAAAAAATCTGTCACATCAGAATATTCTATTTTCCATTCACTGATGATCTCTCCAAAGGTCTTCAACTTTTCTAGATTCCTCTACTTACAAAGATAAGCCATCATCCCTCCCCATGGAGATATTTCTTTTCATGAAACATAAACTTGCAGAATAATAAAAAATACTGAATATTCTAAGAGTATATCCAGACAGTGACATAGGAAACAAAAGCCTCTTTTGTGCAGAACAAACATTGTCAAAAAAGTGGAGGTCAGAAGTCTGCATAGTAATAGCCATGTTTTGATTGAGTAACCCAAGTTCAGAATTCACAATTCGATTTTAGCTTGCTTGCTAAAAAATAATAATCCCAATTTAAGATAGTCATCATTTCAGACAAAATGACAAGTTAATTTAAAAAAATTGAAAGAGACATTTCCCAACTCCTTGTTCCACAGGAGACAAAGGTGTGCTTGAATGTAAGTCTGTGGCTTGTGTATATATAATTCATTATATTTTCTGGGTAAAAGGGCCCTCCGGTGACATTTCCTATTTGTATATCATATGGTAAGCTCTTGATTATAAATTCCACTGTCTGGTCCTCCATTATTTCTTAAGAAGAAATAATTCTGCTGTCAGTAAATGCACATGTCCCCAGCCATGAAAAGTGACTTATGAGACTCAGTGACACCTGCATGATGAAAAGCAGTCACAGCAGGTAACGTAGCCAGAGGCAATGGCAGATGTGCTAGGAGTAATTATCTTTGCAGTTTGACAAGGAATCAGGTGTTCATTTCCAGCATCTGCATTCCAGATAACCACCGATGGGCTTTGCAGACCAAGAATATTAGGGCTAATGTGCCAGGAGGATGTTAATATACATTTGATGATAGATAAATAAATAAGGCTTATGGAGATTAAATCATATAATCAAATAACAATTTAAGAGTTAGAATAGCAGGGGAGCCCTGGTTACCAAATATGTCTTTGTATTTTCCTGTTATCTGTTCTTTTATAGCTCAGAACTCTTTTCTTAAACATTTCCTTCCTTTTTTTTCTTTCTTTTCATTTGGGATGCCATAAATACGTTTCCTGCCCTGATTCTTGTGTATTTACAATTTGGGAGAAAATGTATAAAATGTACACACCCTACCCATATATATATATAGACCCACTTATGCCTAAAATAATAGGTCCAGTGCTTAACCTACAGCAAATTCTTTCCCTAACTTTTAAAATATTCTTTATCTAATTTTATTATGTATTTTATTTCTGAGCAATTTATCAATCACCAACAATAAGGGCTGATTATGAGTGGTATAACAGTTATGTGAGAGAAATGGGAGCAGAGTTACACTGCACTGCTATTAATTTGATCTATTTTAATGTTTTAAAGAGTCACATACAGCCACACCATCTGGCAAATATGATTCCTTCTGTTGCTTACTTTTGCCATCTTTGGTGACACAGAGCATATGGAGCATAGTAAATGAAATCATAATAATCCACCCCAGTCTAAACAAGGTATACTTCAAACCCAACCTCTTGTCATTCTCTTTGCATCAGTGGTGAAATTCAACTTGTTTTTACTACTGGTTCTGTGGGCGTGGCTTGGTGGGCATGGCTTGATGGGGGTCATGTGACTGGGAGGGCAGTTTCTGTAAGCAGGGCAATAAAGATTAGGCTAGAAATAATACTAGAATGTTTTTTCCTGCCTTCCTGACAGGATTAACCCTGAAAAGTCAAAAAACAAAACAAAAGGAGTTTTCTTCTAACCACCAGTTCTCCAAAAATTTACTACCATTTCTAGCAGACCTGCTAGAACCTGCTGATTTTCACCTCTGCTTTGCATGTTGCTGTGTTTGGATGTTTCCAGATTTTCCACAATAACTTTAGTTACTTGGAGATCTACTTTGTAAACTGGGATAATTTTACTCTTCTACTTTTTTCTACTTACAGCAGATCTTTTAGACAAATTGTAGGGAGTTTAGGGTGCACCTACATAGCTACTAATTTCAGTTCCCAATGTTGGAAATGAGTTTATGCTCCCCAGCAAATATTTTCATTGCTGCAGTCCTCTGAACTCATGAGCTCATCAGAATGTTGTTTAGAGATCCAGTGGGATATTGCAGAAAGGAATACCTAAACAACTCAGCTACTTCCTTTTTATGTGACTATTTTTATTTTTGCAGACAGAAAAAACAGTCAGTCTAAAATAATCTCATGGAATGGTGGAAAGATATGGCATTCCTTGACTTTAGCAGGGATTGATGAGACCCAGGGAGCTGGGATGTGGGAGGAGGCAAGAGGCAATAACTCTCACTAATGGGAAACCAGCAGCCCGATGTCCCCATCATTAATACTGCAAAGTAATCTTCTCAATATTTCCTTCGGTACCACAGCAAAGTCATAAATTAATTGGCTGAGATAGTTGAAAAAAGAAAAACTAATATTGTGAGAAATAATTGATGCTAAATTGATAAAAAAGCTGCTTAGGATTTTCCAGATGTTTTGGACTTAAGTCCAGTGTTAAACATTTTGGAATTTTAGTCGAAAAATATCCAGAAAGGAAAATATTACCTGCTAGAATATTTCTCTCTGGAGTGCTTTCTTCTTCTTCTAGGATTTAACTTGCTACTTGGATCTGCCCTTCCACTTCTTCCCAATACCATTATAAACTGGTAGAATAGAACTGAGCTGCCAATAACTGAAGTCAGAGTTGACTGCTCAGCACTAAATCTGCCATTGATTTGACTCTGCTTAAGGTTGTTCTTTATTGTCAGATGGAATAGAAAATTAAGCTTAGCTGCATTGATAATTTGTGAAGAAAGAGGATGAAGAAGAAAAAAAATGAAAAAGGGAATACATACTTTAGGTAACTATATATCTTGTGCTTACAACTTTTGCAGCAATAGATTGCTAAATTATTTATGGCTATTTTCAGATATAGTCTTAAAAATTGGAATAATTTTGGATAAGAAGTCTTCGGGCTATTAGATTTCCTCTCCTATTTAGGAATGGTGAAAGTAGTCTCTGCTCTATCTATCTATCTATCTATCTA
>JAEANM010024075.1:0-11228 GCA_017656035.1 Myanophis thanlyinensis
CTCTCCCTCTCCCCCCCCCCCCGCTTTCAGGGGAAAGAAGCAGGTTGTCCTTAAAATATTTTAGATATCATTACCTAATTGTATTACTGTATTGGCAAAGGATTATGGAATTCTGACCCTAAATATTTAAGTCTCACCACACTGAGTGTTCTGTTCTTCTCATTTTTATCTGATCACAATTCTCCAGAATTTCATCACTTCTCACTTGATTATTTTGAATAAAGTTGCCGGGAACCATTTGCAAATAACCTAAGTGATGTACTACTATGTTGCACCCTTCTTAGAACTTAAGCATACTTTTTAATCTAAGGAGGAATAAACTGGTTGATGTTTCTAGAGGACAGGTACAAAAAGCACTGCTCAAACTAAATTCCTTGAGTATGCAGATAATATTCTAGAAGTCTAGTGAGTTAAGGTACCAGACCAGAAAGCAAGAGATCATGAGTTTTAAGTCCTTTCTTTGCCAAGACAGCCAAAGGTGACCTTGGGTTAGACACTCTCAGCTCAGCTCCTCTCATAGGATTATTGTGGGGAAAATAGGAGGAGGAAGGTATGTTGAATATATTCACTGCCTTGAGTTATTTGTAAAAATAATAAAGATGATATAAATAAATATAAATAAAAAGAGGATATTATTGGAAGTTTAAGAGTATTACATGCTGTTGGGTTGTACAAAATATTTAGTGAAAGATTCACTAGAGGTTGTGGTAAAGTGGAGGATCAGAAATTTGGTTTAGTTGAGAAGAAGCAAACTATGTTGCTTTCACTTCCTTAGTTTTTCTATGTTCCAACTCCCAACCAACCCACACACCCCCGACCAGCAGTTCACCTACCAATGATCCCGATCTGATGTAATCTCCTTATCATAAGACCCACCACAAGACTCACTGATGACTCTGAAGACCCTCACTTGACACCCATACCTGAAGCCATTATAAACAGAATAACACTGACATTGGTATCCTCTAAACTCCCCTGAAGAACTTACCTAGCCTGGTAATGAAATGTTTGGAAACCAACCCACAAGCTCAGAGAATGAATTCTCATCCTAGACCTGAGCTACATATATTTGCCACTATAGCATATTCCTTTTTCCACAGGTAATCACTTTGAGTTTTCATTTTTACCAACTAAACATTTTGCATACCGTTTCATGAAATGGAAACACCAATCAAGAACTAAAATTGGCAACCTTAGAATTTTTGAAGAAGTCAGATATCCAAGGACATATCTGTACACCAATATCTATATACTCCAACATAGCATTAGGAGAAAATAAATGAAGAGCTTACACACACAAACACATGATACATTTATTCCCAGCATGGATGGAATTATATTACTTCTTGCCATTTGGCTGTTAATGAAGAAAAGCTAATCAAAAGAACCACCATTACCACAAACTTGATTGAACACCTAAAAATGTAAATCAAACATTTAGTTCTTAAGGATAAGTCCTTAGCCTAGATTGAAGAATTGTTTCTGCTTTTCCTCACATCCTTTTTTTTTAAAAAAAAAAGAACTTTGAGATTCTTCCCTGTTATGAAAAACTGAACATTTTAATAAGCATCAAAATGAATAAAAAGAAACATCACCATCTTTACTAGTGTTGTGATTCATGAGTGTTTCCTCCATGTTTTGTATGGATTCTATCATTAAGAAAAAAGGACATTACTTTATAATTATGTACAAACTTTCCCTAAAAAGAAATCATCTTTTACTATATGACATCTGAGTCATTTGACTGTCTCTCAAATTCATAACAGTAATTTGCCATTAATAAAAGAAAAAATGCATTTATAAACCTTTATCCATTTTTCAGGCAACTCCTTAATCTAACAAAACCTGTTGTTGTTTTTTAATGGAATTTACATTCAGGAATCAGAACCAAACACAGCCTGGAAGCGGTCAAAGATTAAACCTGAAGTTTTCATTAACAAAGTCACCTATGAATGAATACAAACTATAGATGATTCTAAAAATGTTAATGAGATAGCATAATGGAAAGAATTTATGTCAAAATTCTAGCTTATATGAATTCACTATTTTTCCTTAGATTGGATAGGGACTCTCCTATCTGTAATAAGCATACATCTTCATTATCACGGACCACAGGACCTTCTAGATTTTTGCTCCTCTCACTCAATCACCAGATGGCCAGATGTTACTCAGCTGTTCTTTGATTATATCATGAAGATTCTTGCCTCTCCTCCTCTGAGGAGAACTCAGTCTGAACCTTGCAACTGTTTTGCAATCAAAAGTCTTACTAATGGTCACAATTTGTTAAATGCTCAATTGCTGAATTCCACTTTAAGGCAGAAGGAGTAACCTGGACATGCAGATCTTAATATGTATACTGGAGTTGTTTACATGTTCACAATCATTTTATGTGCTAGATGCTATTAAGTTTCTATTCACACGTGCTGCATCGATACCTGGAATATTAAACAAACTAAGAATAAAAAATATTTACATCTTTAATTGCCTCATTTCATACCCAGTAAAATAAAGAAGCCTCTGATGAGAACCATGGCAATCAAATGAGCTGTTGAATTCTTAATGTTCACTGTCAAGTTTAACATGCCGCATCCAAAGTCCCCTAATGGAATAGACTGGCTTTCTGCCACATTGCAATAAAGCGGCTGGGAAGCTAGAAATAACCAGGTGGGTTCTGATTAATTCCTATGCTCTTAATTTATACTTGCTAGGATGTATTCCCTTTCGTATCCCACCTTGGTGCTATTGCAGTTTCATATCTTTGTAAATGAACACTTAGTAGGCTGAAGCTGAAACAGCTGGCATTTCATTGATGAAAATTAGCAATTTCAGTTTGAATAGGCAAGTAATTCTGTTTTACAATTCCAAAACTCCCCGGTCATTTGAGGGTTCTGCTGTTGAGTATAAAACAGTGACTAGAGACGAGAAATTTGATGAAAGAATAAAAATCAGAGATGAACCTGCATAATAATTCCCTTAAAGAAATATAGAAATCACACATGAATGAAAACACCACCACCCCAGTTCAGTGAAGCTAGAAAACTGGCTTAGTTTCCATTTTGATCAGCAGTATTCCAAAGAATAACTGTGGGGATAGGACTGCACTAAATAACAGGCAGATATCTTGGTTTACAAATCATTTAGCAAGAACATTTTAAAACAAATCACACAAGGTTTTGAGAGCTGATCCCCAGATCAATTTACTGGAAGAAAAGTGTTCCATGGTGCACATTACTGTGAACACTATATTGCTTACTGTTTCTCTTCTGTTATAAGTTATACAAGGCAATGCTTTTTTTAAGTATGCCTTTTGAGAGAAAATACATTTGAAAATCACACTTAAATATATATTTTGGTGGTTTATTTTTAATTATATAAATATTTTAAGGAAATTGGACACACTGGATTTTCTTCAAATTCACCTAGACAAATTGAAAACATACGTACATAGCAAGATTCTGATACACAATTTTATACATTGGTCAGTAGTAGCAACTTAAATTGGAGACCATAAAGGATTGTCTTCTCCAATCTGACACTTTCTAATGTGTCAGGAGTGTAATTTTCAGAATCCCTGGCTGAAAATCTTTCCATATATATGAAAGATAAATTGGAAAAGGCTGAGATGCTGGATATAGATGTGTTCCATTTTTTAAAAAAACTGGCCAAAAGAAACAAAATATAAAGATTTATTTATTTTTATCCTCAGCATTAGCTGGTCTCAGCCCTGTTGAAATCACAGTTTACCTCAAATAAAGGATTTGGGACCTAAACCTTCAAACACATAAGAACCAGAATTTTCCACTTGCATTGCAGTTCAGTAAATATCCTTCCTTGGTTCATCCCCAGATACTTTTTAAAACATCTGACAAATCTCACACAGAAGACTTTTTACTTTGGTCCAAATTGTAGATGACAACTAGCATCATGTCAGCACTCCCTATGAAAACTATTTCTGTATATGATCCAGTGTAGCAAGACAGTATGTATCTCATTTACTGTTAGAGTACTTGCTAGATCCTAAATGAGGAACAGAACATATAATATCAATTGTACGTAAGTTAGTTATTTTTCTAAACAGGGGGTTATTGTTATTCTCCTAGGAAAGTAAACTTCAGTTGTTTCTAAGAAGGTTGCCAAATTTCTAATGACAGTCATGGCTTGTACAAGTCACCTGGTGTCTCCTTCACACTACTAATTGTTTTAAGTTTTTCTGAATGTGTATATGTATGTATATAATATATTGCTGTGTTGCTATATTTTAAAATTGGGTATCATATTGTAAATAGAAACAAATTAATAATTGCTTTTTTTCATTTTTTTCTTTTTTACAAATTTTCTGGATTCTGTACCTTAAAAAAATCCTTTACATATATTCCATCTTCTAACACAAAATTCCCCAACCTTTTTGACTTTGCAGACTGACGGGTGTGTGTGTAAGAGGGTATAGTTCCACAAAAGAGGTTTCACACAATCAGAGGGCAAACTCATGTGCACAGCTCCATTTGCACAACTGGCAGGCACATGCACATGCCACTTGCATAAATGGAGCATGCACACATGCTCACATGCTGCTCACGCAAATGGGGATGCATGTGCATGCTCACCCTCCACTTCCATGGCCTGGTTCTAAATAGCTCAAGGCCCTGACGTGGACCACAGCCACAGCCCTGAAGTGGGCCACAGTCCTGTTCTAATATCTTTATAGTGTATAGTGCTGGTTAATGTTTGTATTTTATATTTATGAGGATTATCATTTTGTGAGCTTTCTTGATTAATGAAACATATCTGATGTCTTTTAAACTAGCATATTATCTCTGAGAGACTAGAGTTTTCAAAGTTTTTACTCTAAGTTATATCCTCTAATATAGATTCATTACAAATATATTACAGAGCCATGATTACATCTCTTCAAGTGCCTATTTGTTTCTCTTGTATGTAAAGTTATATAATAATAATAATAATAAAAATAAAAAAAATAAAGTCACACATATTAAATAATCTTTAGCTGAATGTAGTGCTTATTAGTGAGATATTCAGTTCCCACAGCATGAAGATATGTATTTAGGCTCATCCTTACTATCGTGAACATGGGCTGGTACAGAGGTGAAATTCAGCTGGTAAATTTTCTAAGCAGTTTGGAGATCTGGTTGTTAGAAGAAATCTCCTTTTGTTTTTTTCTATATTACAGGATTAATCTTGGGCAAATTAAGGTAGGGAAAAAACTTTATGGTGTTGTTATAATGTTGTTTCTAGCCTAATCTTTATTGTCCTGCTTACAGAAACTGCCCAGCCAGTCACATGGCCTCCCCAGCAACACCCACCAAGCCACGCCCACAGAACTGGTAGTAAAAAAATTGAATTCCACCACTGGTCTGGTAACCAATGAATGTGCTGATTACCTTCATCTCATCACCAGGCTACAACAGATGTAGCTTAATGTTATTACTAGCTGGTTTAGTATTTTCCTTCATCCCCTGACACAATTTTTGCTACAGACCCAATCTAAGATGCTTCATGAATGATGTAATCACTGGTGTAACAAGAGTGGGATATTTCCAGCTCTTCTTGGGTCTTCTCTCACTTCCACTTGATGGAAATCCTTTTCATGGGCACTTAGGGCTGAAAGAGGTTGGAGACTTGCTTTCTTCAGAAACATCCATCCATTTCTCCTATCCCATTCTATGAACATTCCTGAATTACTTCTTGGTGTTGTCGGAAAGAATTGGACTTATGTCAGAACTGCTCTTCCTTTGCTGCATTAACTGAAGATGGTGCTGTCTTATTAAAAGTTTCAGCCTCCTGCTCTATCCTGTGCTGTTCCCCCCATATTGATCACCTATTAGTGGGGCAAATTTTAGGTACAGGATTAAAGCTGAATGCTAGTTCTACACTGAGAAGTAGCCTGATTAACTTCACCTCTGTGCCTCTGTTAGGTAGCCAAGCATGCCATTCCAAACACTCCTTTATACTTGATCAATCTGCCCCAATCCATGTTAGGATAGGTAGATTATTTTCCTACCACAGATGAAGTTTGCTGGAGAAGGAAAATGAAGCTGGAAGGAAGTACTAGTAGCTTTTCTGAAGTTGTCTTGTATTAAAAAGTACAGCACCAGTTGTCAGCCTCATTATGGCAGCATAGGGGTCAACAACCAGGGCAAACAGATTTTATGCTGACATACTTTTTCTGCTGGCTCAAGGATTAGTAAAAATAGCACTTTAACATGACCATCTGGATATGTCCTCTATAAAGCAAACAAAGAAAAACAATTAAAGGCTGCAAAATTTAGAAATATTTGAACTCAAAGTAATATGTCACATACACAGCCCTTTAAAAGGATATATAATAACATTTATTTCATGTGTGAGTGTGGAAGGGCATATTCTCTGTGTGTATATAAAATTTTAATCATTTTGGTTTAGTCTGATGGTCCCAGTAGAATTATGAAATTATTTCTTGAAGGCTTTCACAAAATGGCTGCCACAGAAGATCTTTCCCTTTTATAAAATTTCTTCCATAGTGACTATGCTGAGTTCAGAGGCATTCTAAATAAAAATGATGCTTTTGGTATATAAATGTGTTTTAATTAATCCTACTGAGGGTACAATGGTACACATCAAGTTCAGATAGCTCCCTCATCTTTCCAGGGAGGTCAGTAAAGATGAAACATGCATTTTGATAGGGTCTTCTGATAAAGCCACCAGCCCTGCACCAGTGTAGTCTATAATCCCTAAATCTCCTGGTGATATGCTGTCCAAAAATTAACAATGTTGGTGTGTGCTTTTTCAGGATAGACAACATGAGTTAGGTGCTGATGGCTGTTGTAACTGAAAGGTTAATATTAATTCCATAAATTATACTTAGGAAACACTTTCTATATAATACAGTTTTTATTCCAGAAACTTAATGCTACAATTCTCCAGAAGACAATCAACGTTACTGTACTGAAAATTTCCTAAGAATTCTGGAATGCTAGCAGACATAATCCTCTTCCGCTCCTCCATCCATTTTCAAGTGTAAGTTATCCTCCAATCATTTCAGTTAAAATTCCAACTGGGTATCATCCAAGTTAGTATCATGCTAGGTGAATTGTGATTAAATAGTTGCAGGTAATCTGTAGCATCCAAATGTACTGACAGATCAGAAATCGAAGAATCATATACAACATATTTACCGTATGTGTCAGTCAGTCCAGCTATTAAAGGGAAATAATGATATTTCAAAGAGAAAGCAAGCTTTCACCTAAGATTCTGAAAGTTCTAAAACTTCATCGAGATTTCTGAAGTATATCAATATCAGTCCAATTTTAATATCAATTTCATCAATTGGAACTTATTTCACCATATTCATTCATTCTTCATAGAGAGAGGCTGTAAATAAAGCTTCTATTTTAAACTCTATTACAAGATTAAGACCTTGCTGATTTTTGTCCTCCAAATGAACTCTTTCTAAACATTTTGGTCAAGGTGCTGTGAGCTACAAATATTTTGTTTGACTTCCCCCCTCCTTTGTGTTACAGCTAATGTTGGAGGGAAATTGATAGTTAAGAAATATGAAGTATAAGTAAATAAACAAATAAAACAGTTCTGCAAGCTAGCTAGGTCATTACCATCTTCTGATTTTTTTTTTTATCAATAAAGCATGTCTAGGGTAGACTTGTAGTAATGGTACATGCCATCTAAATTTTTACAGTTTCATTGTATGCTACATGCTTACCATATGCATCAATGGAACTGTCATTTCCTTGCGTCTTGCTGTTATCAAACTAAAATCCTGCTTTGCCTGAATGATCTCAGCATGAGGTTTATCAAAAGAACAAGAGGGGCTGGAGGGACCTGACTTGATATACAGAAAAGCCATACATTCAAAAGAAAGTAAAAGAGAAGTGAAAAGAAGGCAGACGTTAAGAGAATCAAGGTCATGGAGAACAAGAGGAATGCAAGCAGGTTGGACAGATCCAATCTGTCTTTTGAAGATAGCAAAATTCTTTAGAGCTCTAGCTCTATAATCTAGTCTCATTTACTTTTATTTTTTTGCAATTTCTCTCTTCCAGAATGCAAGTTCAATATTTAAGTTCCAAACTGCAAGGAATGCAAAATGGATTAACTCAGGATTACAAGAATGGAGGCAATATCAAAAAGCCTATGTATGTGTATGGGGGGATGTGGGGTGTCATTGTATTACTAGATCCTTACTTCTGCTCTAGTTAGCCTGCAATCTTATACAGTAAATGCCATGAAATTCAATGAGATTTATTTCTGAATAGATATGCATATAATTGCTTTTGTTAAAGACCAACATCTAATATGGAACTGCTGCATATATTTAAATGGACTCTTTTATACCGAGCAATATATTAATATGTGGCTGTGAAGGGAACAGCTGTTCAAAAGAAAAATAGTGGACAGATTGATAGAGAATCCAGAGATTTAGCTCATTCTGAAGAAAGTTAATAGGGACATTATTTAAAATAGGAAAAAAATGTAGAAGGAGTTTAAAGTATGCTAAGAAGTTGACTTTACTCAAAGTTGCAAATATAATTAAGAGAGTTCAAAGTGAAGTAATTTTGAAAAGGTAGAGTTATGGATTGAAAATGAAGCACACTTTCTTTTCTAATACAATAGTATGTTTTTATAATTTATTATTTTCATTAGATACTATCATTTCTCTAGGAGTCACATGTTCTAAAAACACAAGGAAGCACACTTCTCAAGTAGGATTGAAAATGACTAATTCAAAGACATCTAGTCAAGCTTTGTCACTAAATGGGAATTTAAATTAGGTCTCCTTGGTTCACAATTAACATTAGATGAGATGTTCTCTATTAATTAACATTAGATGAGATGTTCTCTAATCTTCTCTATTTTGGCTTCACTGTCTCTTAAAAATGTTTTATTTCTATTTTAAAGAAAAACATATTACAGCTATGTTTATTCAGTATTTCTGCAAAGTTCGCTTTATACTATGTAGGCTTCTATTTTACTATTATAGTATAACATGGGATTTTTTTTCTCTCTCGTGCTTGCTATTAAACTCATCCTATACTATACATTAGGTATTGGGGATCTCTGGCATATGGGGCTAACTAAGCCACATTGTTTTCTAAATATCTGCAAGAATGATATAAAACTGAACCCATTTTTAAAACCACATGATAGGTCATAGTTCAGATTCAGATCATTCTCAGAGTTAACAGTTTACTCTGTCTAGGACAGTCTATAATATATATCATTTCGGTTCAGGTTGATGTTAGGAGGAGGAGAAAGAGAAGGAGAAGGACAAGGACAAGCTAGTACAGAAACATTCTGGAGCAGACCAGGCTGTTCTTTTAAGTTATAAATTTAAGCCTCTATCTGACACCAGGTCATTATGTTCTCAATATGAAACACTACACTAGAAACTATTTTGCTATAACTTGAGATCTCAGAATAAGAGGATGTATATTTGAAGCGCTAGCTAGTGAAATAATTATTATACAATTGAAAAACTTTCAATGGCGGGTAAGAAAATAAGATCATTTCAATTTCCACTCATGCTTCAAAGAGCTAGAAACTAGAAAAAAAAATTTTTTTCATATGCCACATCAGCAGTAAACCAAGTTTTGTTCAGACTTGCATACTGTCGATCTATTTGACCTAATAAAGTAATAGAAGAATTATTCTATGTACACTGGCTTCCAAAACATATACTTGATATTATATTTAAATTTACTGACAAAGAAATAATAGGAGAAAGCAGAAGCAGCGTGCTCCATCCCATATTTGGGTAGACCAGATTGCCCTGATAGACCAGTCTCACTGGAAAAACACATACTTGATGATTTTTTTTGCTGGAATAATTGATGTAACTTCCATAATGCTAAGCAGTTTCTACTACTATAACATTTATGAAGGCAGACATTCAACAAGCCCAAAATCAAGTGCAATTTTTTAAAAGCTGAATGATGTATTCAGCTGAGGTACCACCATTTTTGCTATTATCGGAGGCAAAAGGAGAAACTGGAAAATTCTTGTAAATTTAACCTCAATCCTTGTTCTATGAGATGCTTTCTCCCAGCATTTGGTTTTGCAAGTTCCATTAAGAAAGCATCAACCAGCAAAAGAGTTATTGAATTCTGGTCCTGGGCAACTGGGGATTGGGATATTTTTTGGGACAGGGTTGGTTTGGACTTTGTATTTTCTCATTGTACATGTATTATAAAGTTTAAATTGGGGTCCCCAAATTATTCTTTTGCCACTCTCAGATAATCCATGCTCTGAAACATCCAACAGTTCTTTCTTTT
Source organism: Myanophis thanlyinensis (assembly GCA_017656035.1). Lineage (NCBI taxonomy): Eukaryota > Metazoa > Chordata > Lepidosauria > Squamata > Homalopsidae > Myanophis > Myanophis thanlyinensis. Next base: position 10,281 of record JAEANM010024075.1, read on the forward strand.
TTTTTCAGATAGACAAAGTGCCATTTCATTATTGTGATGCAAACATTATCATTTTCCTATGTGGCTATGACTCAGACAGGTGCACAAGGTGTGCAGCTTGCATCAGGGCAGCAAGTTGTTCTCCTCTATAAACACAGCTGTCCCTTCCTTTGAGTCTTAAGCTTTCTCTTTTAATCAGATCAGAACTGATCACATCGGCTTAATGAGCATCTGTAGCAGATAAAAAGAAAAATCCTATCCCAAGGAAAGTTTCAACTAGATCTGTCAATCAAGCCTATCTTGTAGGGAGAGATCATCAAAACCTGGCAGCAACTAATCAAGAGCAGGAAGCTTTTCCTCTTGGGTGAGCTTCTAAAAGAGCAAGGGCCAGCTTCATTTTACCTTTATTATATACTGTCTCACCCGAGGAATAAAGCAGCTCTTTTCTGGCTGGCCCAAAGCCAGATAAACAAAGCCCCAATTACCACAGATCTGAGCTAGAGATCTAGGAAATATGTAACAGTCTCAGAACTCAGAAAAACTAGATGCAAAATTAGAACTTGGCTTTTGTTTTATGGAAAATAATCCGAAGTATCGCTTTGCTTTATTTTGTTATCTTTTGTTATTTTGTTATAAATCTACAGGTACAAGTCTATTTTCTCCTATTTCCTGTTCTCTTTATTTTTTTTTCCTTTTCAGTTGCTTAACCTGGCTATAAATACTAAAATCCTATATTATTGAAATCAGCTCTCATTTAGCAAGAAGTTGAACTTTTATACATGAGAAACCTCTGGAGCTCAGCCTCCAGAGAGGGAGAAAAACAGAAACAGAAGATTTACCAATTTACTCCTTCTGAATAAGGGAAGGATTTTCTCTTAGATAAACTAGGGTGACCATATTTTGATTTCCAAAAAAGAGGACAATCAAAAAAAAAAATTCGAAAAAAAAAAAATTAAAAAAATAAATAAA
>JAEANM010024076.1:0-11227 GCA_017656035.1 Myanophis thanlyinensis
TAAATAAATAAATAAATAAAATAAGAGAATTAAAAGAGGTCTGAAAAAGAGAGCAATAAGAGTAGAAATCTGGGAAAGTAGACAATGAGAAAGAACAGAAAGAGGAGAAAGGTTTATAAAGAGCTGCCAAGACAGATGCGGCAAGAGATTTAAGAGAGAAATAGGGGAGCCAAGCTAAAGAAGGATTGATTAAAGAATCAAAGCGGGTAAGAGATGATGGTTTTTTTAAAAAATATTTTGGTTTTAAGCTTGAATCTCTCTCTGTGCTTGTCTACATCTTTTCCCACAGTTCTTCACTTCACCTTTCCTGTTCTCACTCTTCCTACCTTGTTGATATTATATTTACTCATTTATTGTTTAATAGCTTAACTACAGACTTTGGTTACTACCTCTTTCCTTCCTCCTTTCCCCCATGATCACTTGCTTTGCACTTTCTTTTAAGTGTCAGGTCTGAGGCTGGTTATTCTCAATAGGCAAACCTTTCTTATGTCTTCTCTCAACTTTCACCCTCCTGCCAATAGAATTCTCTGGGGAAATTCTTTCTTCTCTGGAAGAAGGCAGCTGTGTCTGTTGCTGGCCTCCTCATGCCTCCTTATCCTCTGCATAACAAAGGAATTGGGGGGGAGACAAAGCTGCCCTACTCTCAGTAGGTCTTTTTTTTACTCAGTAGTAGTTCTTGCCTGAAATTTCTGCTGGGTTACTCTTACAGATTATGTCCATGGAGATTCTCAGTCATCCAGGTCATGGTTGTCCCAAAGATGCTTTTTCAAGATGTTTCGCTTCTCATCCCACAAATTTCTTCAGCTCTAGACTGGATGGTGGGGAATGGAAGAATTTATATTCCTTGAAGACAGCTGGTCATTTGCATTCTCTTAGTGAGTCATTAAGGCCATCTGGAGGCTTATCTGTGTCCCCAGGGTCACCTGAGTGGTGCAAATAGGTGCGGAGCCTTCTTGAAACTGTTGAAAGGACTGTGTTGTATACTGAAGATAGATGATATCGTATCCCTCCCCCTCTGTTGAGAGAGGGCTGTTCAATTTTGGCATAGATGGCCTCTTTAACTCCTCTTTCAAAGCAGAAGTCCTCTCTGTCCAAAATGTGGACTTTGCTGTCTTCTTTGCTGCCTTTGTCTTTTAAATGCAGAGGGACTGCTGAATCTAGTCCTGATGGGTTTGTTCTAAATCCTTCCATTCCCCACCATCCAGTAAGAGCTGAAGAAGCTTGTTGGATGAAAAGCGAAACGTCTTCAAAGAAAAATCAGAAAGTCCACTTGCCTCTTGAAAGCACCTTTGGGATGTCTTGCAGATTATTTGCTTCATCTATACAACCCCACACCCTCCACAGCAAGCCCCTTTCTTCATCTCACCATTTCATCCCATTTTTCCACAGAACATCAAAGAATAAAAACATAGCCAGGCTATCTGAAAACATGAAGGAAGATGTAAACATGGTAGTTAAAAGTATCGTGCAATCTGTTTGTTATGCTCAATTAGGACTTTCTGAAGCTGGCTTTATGCTCATGTTAAAGTCATTGCTTTAGAAACACGAGTCAAAAACTCTTGCTGCTATGTGTCTGGGCTGCAAATATCCAGACATGATAGGTGATCATGAAAGGGAATAAATGAAACTGAATATTGATATCAGGCCTGAGGGAAAAGCAATGTTTTTCCTAATTCATATCCCATCCTTTCTTGTATCCCCTTGCATATGAAGCCAGCAGGTCAGTTGAGGAAACCAGGTGGGCCTTGTGACACACAGAAAATTGCATCCTGCAAGAAATGCAATAGCCAAAAATGCTCTGGAAGAAATATCTGCTAGAGTCCCACTCAGTATCTGATATTGGAAATGGTTTCCTCTCTAAGCCTAATGAAAGAGCACTCTGCAATAAAAATTGTTGCTGTACCTAGAAATGTACAGCATGAATAACTATAAACTCTAGTTGTGTTGCTAGATCTCATGAATTGAAACCCCATCCAGAAGTATAGGAGTCATACCCACTGACAACTAGAGAAAGATTATCAATATAAAGCGTACGTTTAATTCTCGGAATTTTATTTTTGGAATTTACTCACTACGATATTATGAAATTATTGTATAAGGATACTAAACTATAAAAGAATCCTGTAATTAAAATAATGTATCCTATTATATTCATCATGTGCAATATTTATTTCTTTTATATATTTACAATCCTATAAGAGCCAAGGAAGTTTGAAGCAGTGGACTCAAGGACATAACTGTATTTTCTCTTTGGGTGCAGAGGAAGGGCTTGTTTCCAGTCTTTGATAGAATGTGGGAATGCTACGGACACTATATATTTTGATTTCAGCAAACATTTGACAAAGTTACACTAATTGCTCACAGCCTACTCCATTCTATAGTCCCCTCCAGAGTTGGTTACCTCAGTATGACATGACTCCCTTTGGGCTGTCTGCAGTGGAAATGCTGGAGCCGACAGCATTAATGTTAATATAAAAATATTTGGATGACTATGCTCCTAGAAACTTCTGACAAAGATTATTTACTAACCAGACAGGCAGGGGCGTAGCCAGAGGGGTAGCCAGGGTGGCCACTGCCACCTCTAAAAATGTCCTTGCCACCCCTGTTGCCACCCCTCTAAAGACAGCAACAGGGAAATGTTTTTATTTTGAGAATCTGTAAGCCACTTTGTGCAGAAGAAAGATTATTAATAACATAACTGTGGACCCCCTCAATAAATCCTTGCCACCCTCTAGCCACCCCCAGTTTAAAAATCTAGCTCCGCCACTGCAGACAGGTTAGCTGGTTTTCTAGATATAGGTGGTTGCATTTAGCAGCAGTTATTTTTAATCACAATTCAAAAGCTGTAGTTTTTCCATTCATGAAGAAAAAATATTCACTTGCAATTCTGTACTCACAGACATACAGTAAGGGTAAATGCCACTAAACACAACTGGCTTTTTGTCTCAATAAATGTATATAGGTTTGCATGAAAAAAAAATTTAAACAGATAAGAGAAAATAGCCAGTAGTATTACAGGCACAAAACATTGTAACAGATAGTCACACTTGTATTCTGTTTAACATCTGATGACTACATGGTCTCACCCACGAAGTTTTCTTGGAAGCAATACATAAATAAGAAAAGATCCTTGACTTTCCTTAAATTCATAGCATTACTTGCACAATATTATATGTATCTGGAATGCAACTGGAAAAAAATGTAAAATAATCTCCCCTATACTCTAAAATAACTAAAAAAGCATTGAAGTGCCGTAGTTTAGAAGGCTGACTATTGTTAATAATTTAGAGAGTAAGCATTTTGGGAAGTCCTTAATCAGGGGGATACTGTCAGGGGTGGGATTCAAATAATTTAACAATCGGTTCTCTGCCCTAATGACCAACTAGGTAGGTGTGGCTGGGTAGTCATGTGACTGGGTAGGCATGACCAACTCGACGGCACCTCACCATGCCCTGCCAGATCTCATCCCGCCCCTCCCCTCCCAGCCTTGCCTTGGCCACTCATCTCAAAGGCCTCAGCATATCTATAATTCTGTAAAAACAATAAAGATTTTTCATCTTTATTATCTGCATCTACATACTATAGATGTACTTTCATAGACCACTGAAAGGAGGAAATGGCTCACATGGTTTGGCCAAGAGTGTGATAGGCAGGTCACAAAACAGGCTTTTGAGGGCCTGCCACAAAGAAGGGAGAGGTAATGTATTTTCCAAACCAGCAGAAGCCAAAACAAGAAGCATTGGATAGAAACTGAACAAAAGAGAGAAGCAACCTAAAACTAAGGAGAAACTTCCTGATGGTGAAAACAATTAACCAGTGGAACTGCTTGTCTCCAGAGGTTCTGGGTGCTCCATCACTGGAGGTTTTTAAGAAAAGACTGGACAGACATTTCTCTGAAATGGTATAGGGTCTCACTCAAGGTCCCTTCTAAGTACAGTATGTTAAGTATGTTCTAAGTTCTGTTATTCAGACACCTTTCCCAGGCCCTCAACTCAGATTTTGGTGTTCTCAATTTCTATTGAGATTAATCTTTCTAGAGTGAAGGTTTGTTTTAACTCATAATTTTTAACCATCAGCAGCAGCAGCATGGTGAGAAAGCATGAGTACAACTTTGCCAATTGCATCTACAAATCACTGTTTGGAAAATCTGTTGGTGTATATTACTTACTTGTATTTGACTAATTTCTTTCTTTCTTTCTTTTTTTCTTTTTTTGCTGCCTTGGGTCTCTCCCAGAACCCCATCATGTTCCAGGTCTCCTTTGAACTGTGGAACAGTTTGAAAAACTGTTTTTCTGGGGTATTAGATATTCCATCAAATTTTGCATCGTGTACACATTTTTTTAAAGCAACCTGTCCATCTCTTCCAATTTTATTAAAAACAATAAAACCAAGACAGGTTGCTTTTTAAAAAAAATATTTAAATGCAATTGACTCGTATTTATGACCGTTGCAGTGTCCTGGGATCATATGATCCCCTTCTGCAACCTTCTGACAAGCAAAGTCAGTGAAGAAGCCAGATTCACTTAACAGCTGTGTTACTGTCTTAACAACTGCAGTGATTCACTTAACAAATGTGGCAAGAATGGTCGTATAATGGGGTAAAACTCATTTAACAAATGTGTCACTTAATAACAGAAATATTGGGCACAATCATGGTTGTAAGCCAAGGACTACCTGCATAGGACTAGAATTGAACTTTGAAGTGGCACAATCAATACTTCCTCCACTTGGATAAAGAATCATTGACGAGCATTCTTTGAATAAAATGTCAGTGAGACTATATATTCATATGATCAATCAATTTAGCTTGTTAATGAAAGTACCAATAATAGTTATCATTACTTTAAATGTATTAAAATCCATTTTTAAAAATATGAAACTTGCATTTGAGTTGACTCCCTTTTAAAATCCACAACTGCACCATAACATGATTTGTGTCATGCACAAGGGATCAGGACCATACATTATTACATTAAGTTGCAATTTAAAGATTTATTGCTTAAGCCTTTACATAATAATCTAGACAACTAAAGTTCAGTACAAAATTGGTGACAGATAAAGAGTCAATGGAATTCAAGAGGGGTTAGACTATGACTGTTTGTGGCAATATAACAACTCTATGCTGATTATGTGCTTAATTCCATCACCCAACACTGCCTGTTCTTCTACTATAGTTTGTTTTTTTGGGAGTTCCTGAAATTTCCACTTCCACAGTTAAATTTTCCCTCTTGATCATGATTAAATTGGGAGAGCTGATGCTCTTCCTCTGTTCTGTGAAGAAAAAATGTGTCAATAAGCCAAGTCATTAATTTCCCAAAAAGAGGACAATTGGTACAATCTTCTAGCAGGTGCAAAATAATTACAGCTCCCCTTCAAGCCTCTGAAAGATCTGCATTTCATTTTTGGAAGTCATCCACATCTTCTAGATACCAACAACAGTATAGCTTTTATTTGTTTCTCTACTCATTTTGAGCCAAATCCTCTTTACAGCATTGCCAAATTTATTTATTCAGAATTCTGAGAATACATGGTCATTTTTAACATACGGCATTTGGAATGTTTATCAAAAACTTGTTTTTCAATTTCAACCTGCAGCTGTGCCTCAAGGATACCCCCTTCTAATGAATTAGTTCTCAAAATTAAAATAAACTATTGATAATTCTAAAATTATCAGTGTCAGCACTTCTCACTGTTGTTCCTTGAGGCCACTAATTTGTTTGCATATGAATCAACATATTGTTCTCATCATCCAAGCACAATAGGTTCAGTAATATTAGCAGATAAAAAAGAAATACGGAATTTGTTTCTTGACAATTTTGCCCCTTTCTTTTACTTTCTCCTCCTCTTTATTTACATTTCCCTTCCATCTTCTTACCCAGGATCACTTCCAGAGGTTTATCCCGTCTGTTGGGGGACACTATGGAGCTGATTCCTATAGATACACTCATAGTGGTGGGAGAATGTATGGTGTAACTGTAGGACCATACGGATCCACCAAACTGCAATATCCTCCCACTCCTCCTGCAAAGCCTGGTAGCAAAGGTGGAGCTGGAGGGACTGGAACTGGCCACAGCGAGGGATCTGCCAGCAGAGGGGGAGGAGTGGATGGAAGTGCAAATGGAAATGAGACTGGGGGTGGAAAAGGTAAGTATTCATTTTCATCCAATAGATGAGTAAAGAAAAATGTTTAATATGAAAATCCTGTTCTTTCCAAGATCTTTCTTAAAGAGAAAATTTCACTGCTGACACTGCCTGAATTGGCTTTGAAGAAAAGGACATAATTCTTTTTTCAGCACAATTGGTAGTTCCATTATCCATATAATTCAATTAAAAACTCTTGTGTTGTTTGGTAACCATTATCCCAGGGGTGTCAAACTGAAGGCATGCATGGCAGTCGGGAAATATCAAAAGACTGGTTCATGGTGCCTCTGCCAGCTAAAACGGGCCGTGGAGGGCCACATGAGGCCCCCAATATGGCCCGTTTTTGGCCTCCACAGCCTTCTGCAGCACTCTAAATGTCTGCTGGCCAAAAACAGGCCATGTGGGGCCTTGCATGACCCCCACGCAGCCTGTTTTCAGCCGGCAGAATGCTGCAGGAGGCTATGGGGGCAAAAAATGCCCCCGCACAACCCCTTTTGGCCAGCAGAGTGCTGTAGGAAGTCATGGAGGCCGAAAATGGGCCACGTGGGGGGAGGACTCGTTTTGGTTGGCAGAGTACTGCAGGAAGCAGCACCTTCTTCGCTCTAGAAGCATCTGCCATCCAGAACTAGATAGCCTCCAAGATCTGGATGGCTGTTGTTCAGAAGAGCCAAAGATATCTGATTCTTCACCCAGGTCTTTGATGAGAGAGAGTAAGCTCCCTCATATCACTGAGTTTGTCATCTTTTATCTTAATCTTTTACATGTGATTGATTTAATTGTAATTTTTTTTATTGTTGTGAGCCACCTAGGGTCATTGAGATTGGGTGCTATATCAATTTTGTAAATTATTACAAATATTAAGTTCTCCTCTAAGGCTGTGTCAGAGGTAGTAATAAAGATTGATAGACTGATGGACAGTTTTTGGAGACATCTGGAGAAATAGTCAGTTCATTTGCTTCCTATATAAAAAAGTCAAGCCCTATAGCAGCTGGGGCCTCTAAATGTCTTTAATCTCTATATTATGGAATTGAGACTATTTGCACCAGAAAGTAAATCTCCCTTTGTCTGCACTAGTTGTTTTGAATGTAAAGGTAAAAAAATGCATCTTAAGCCTGTGTCAAATGCCCACCATGGCCACACACACCATGGCCATGCACACCCGGCGAGGCCAACTTCTGGTCACACCCTACCACCAGCTCTGGCCCTCCAAGGTCAAACACAACCCTGATGCGGCCCTCAATGAAATTGAGTTTGACACCCCTGCATACCCTATTCAAATGAACCAACATGATTTTAAAGTGTGGGGAAAGCTAATTGATTTATTGATTGAAACATTTAACTGAGATTCCTACATAATACGAAAGCATTTTTGAAAGCCTGAGGTTATATTAACTCCTCAACCAAAATATTGTATATATTGAATTTTTTGGGAGATAAAATTGGGACAAATCTAATCCCTTCTTTATTTCCTGAAAGTTGCATGTACCTCTCTTCCCTTATCTTCTTAATGATGAAATTTTCTTAATTCACAGTGTCTTTTCTAGTTTAGTCATTTTTAATAGCATCCATGTTCTAAAATTGTGAACTGTCTTCAGCTAGTACTTTGTATGTTGCCTAACAACTGTCAAGTATCACTGCATTTCCCTCAAAAATATGAAATGTCCCATTGTGCAGGTTTTCACACCTTTCCGAAAGGCCAGGTGAATGGGGGCCTGTCTCATTTCTGGGGGTAGAACGTTCCAAAAGGAAGGGATGGGTGGGAACTTTCAAAAGAGGTAAGAAATTTGAAAAACATCAGTATTTGGATGTGGTGACTCAACAATGGATTCTAAGGACAGAGAAATGTAGGGAGGCACAGTAACTTTTGTTGGTATAAACTAGATTTAGTTAGATTTCCTTTTTTTTTCTCATACACTTAATTTCTTTCTCTTAGTATTTCTTACTCCTTGTCTGTATTTTGTATAATACAGGTAGTCCTTGACTTACAACAGTTCATTTAGTGACCGTTCAAAGTTACAACAGCACTGAAAAAAGTGACTTATGGCCGTTTTTCGCACTTACGTATTTTACAGTACCTCCATGGTCACACGATCAAAATTAAAATGCTTGGCAACTGACTCACATTTATGACAGTGGCAGTGTCCTGGAGTCATGTGATCTCCTTTTGCGACCTTCTGACAAGCAAACTCAATGGGGAAACAAGATTCAATTAACAACTGGGTTACTGATTTAAGAACTGTAGTGATTCACTTAACACTTGTGGCAAGAAAGGTTGTAAAATGGAGCAAAACTCACTTACAAATACCTTACTTAACAACATAAATGTTGGACTACCTGTATTGCTTATCACAGAAGAGCAGACTGATATGGGGAGGGAGGAAAAGATATAGTTCATAAAAATGAAATATTTGTTGAACACCATATTCTGAGCACAGAGGTTTAGTTGCTTTGTTAAGTATATGCTTGAAACAACCTTTACTGCCATTGTTCACTTGATTCTGCATAGGACAGGTAGTCCTCAGCGTAAAACTATTCATTTTAGGCCATTTGAAGTTACAATGCACTGAAAAAAGTGATTCGTGACTGTTTTTCACACTTAACAACAGTTGCAGCATCCCCACAGGTAATCACAATCCATGCACTTGCTAACTGGCATTTAAGACAGTTGGTACTGTTTTAAATGCCAGTCAGTTTAAGACAATTAAACAAATACCAGTAAGACAGTACTGGTATTTAAGACAATTGCACGGTCCCAGGCTCAGGTGATTACCATTTGTAACCTTTCCAGTCAGCTTCTGACAAAGTCAATGGGAGAAGCCAGATTTGCTTAACGACTACATGATTCACTTAACAACAGCAGTGGTTCATTTAACAACTGTGCTAAAACAGGTTATAAAATTCAATTGTAGTCGAGGACTATCTGTATTCACTCCTCAGTTCAAGATTTTGCTTTGTATGTTTTCTCTTGACTTAAGTTTTCTTCTTTTCCTTTATATTATAGGTGAAAATAAAAGTGGGAGTGGGAAAGGAAAAGTTTCCCTTCTTAAGACCTATATTTCTCCGTGGGAAAGAGCCCTAGGCATTACCCCACAAGAGAAAAGTGAATTCAGCATTGATCTCTTGCCTTATGGCACCAAAGCAGACCTCTGTCATTATAAATCTTTCAACAGGTAAGAGAGAATGCTTACAAGAGTGGTGGGACTGGCAGTAGATACGAAATATGAGGGTTGATGAGATACATGATATGTTGATTGTCCTGGCATTTCAGTTTATTGATCAGGACAGTTTTCTTTCTAACTAATGAGGCGGCATGAAAAACAGACATCATGGAACACATTTTTATGCCACTGTTTGCAGAAAAAAGACAAATATTTCATGAGCCAGGAATGGAACTTGTATGAGAGGAACCTTCATTTCTCACACTCAATTGTACTCTATGGCCTTGTAGATCTGTTGACTCAGAAAGGCAATAGAAAAATGTCTAGAATTTAAATCCTGGAAAACAGACGCACAACAGGCTTGGATTGCTGTGTCTTGCAGCAGTCAGTTATTTTATATGAATACAGTTAATTTAAATCTGCAGGAAAGAAACTAATCAAGCAGTGTCACATTTGCAAGATTTCTGCTAAGAAGTAGTTTCCTGAATATGGTATTTAAGTGTCTGTAGAAAAGAGACTGCCTGCTCTGCCTCATTTGATAGCAGGATCTCCAAGCACTATGGGAGGAAAGCCTGCATCTGGACACCAATAATTAAGCAATGGCTACATATCCTCTAGGGGTGGGTCTAGGTCTAGGACAACTCTCCATAGCCAACTTGCCATGGCCAACTCTCCACGGGACAATTCCATACTGTATTGTTTCATTCAGTTAATTTCACTATTGGTGACCACATTTTCATCAAAATTATTATAACTCTTGTATTTCTGGATTGATTTTATTTTATTATTATTTGCCACAGTTCCATTGAAATTAATTTAACTTTTGTATTTGTTGAATTGTCCCACAGTGAGTGTTCCTATTCTGTTAGGTACTCAGTTGTCTGTTAAGTTATCAGTGCTTGGCTTTAGCATCAGAATCAAACAGGAATCCAATTAGAATGAGGTGGTAAACCAGCAGCTTCAGGACTAGTCCTGTTCCCAAATCTACCAACTATTGCTGAAGCAGCTGCAGCCAGTGCTACTCTTCCAACGCCAAATATCTTTTCCCTGTCTGATAAATATGATGGGAATCCAAGGAAATTTACAATCTTCTGTGCTCAATGGGAACTTTATTCCCTTAGCTCTCCTGAGCATTTCCCCAATTGACCTCAAATACTGTAGGTTTATCATACATGAGGTCATACCTGAGACAACAACACTATTCCCATTTTCTCTGGGGAATTCATGCTGATTGGATTTCCTTAAGGGTTAAGTTAGGTTAGTTATTCACACCAAAGACTCCTACAAGAGCTTTGCATCATTAGAAAGGATCCCGCCACTGCTGCTGCAAATCATGACTGGTTTTCTATTAGTTTTCTCAGCTTCATACAATGTCTAAAAAGCTGGAAGCCAGTTTTACACTTGGGCCATTCCTTGGAATAGTGCAGATCAATCATAGGTCTTTTCTTAAGCTTCCAGCCAACCTGAAAATGCATGCCGGCCTTCCTGCATCCCTTCCTACAATGTTCCCTTTGTATAGCTGTATAGCTCTGTCCCCTGTTCCCACCTTGTTGTGGGAGAGGAAGAATTCAACATGGAATGTATTTCAAATTCTTAGTGCACAAGAGATAGACTATAATATCTGATTTATTAGCAAATAAGGAAATCCATTCCTAGAGTCCTCATCTTCTAGCATACAGGTGTCAAACTCTCCATGTCACATTGCCATCCCGTGAAGTTTTGCGACATTTTTCCCATTCGTGGAGCTGGGATGGGCATGGCTTACGTGTGATGCATCCGGCCCACAGGCTGCCAGTTTGATACCCCTGTTCTAGCACATGGATTGGCCGGGAAGAACAAAACTTTTAGCCTAATTCCTACTAATTTTCTCTGGAAGTGGGCAATGGCTATTGGTTGCTAGAGTTATTAGAATAATTATTTATTTATTT
>JAEANM010024077.1:0-11227 GCA_017656035.1 Myanophis thanlyinensis
GCCTCTCTCATCTTTTTAAGTGGGAGAACTTGCACAATTGGTGGCTGACTAAATACTTTTTTGCCCCACTGTATGTAGATTTTGAAGAGCCCTTTGAACATCTAAAGTGTGCCACGTACGTTCCAAAGGATGGACCAAATCAGGACAGAAATTGGGAGGGATGAGTTCCTGCACCCTGTGAAATCAAGAATTAATCATAGGTACAAAGGCGGGATCCAATCATAAAATGACCCTATCCATATGGAAAATGCATAAATCCTGCCTGAAGTACAGAGCAGCCAGTTCTGAGATCCTTCTGGCTGAAGTAATAGCCAGTAAGAAACTCACCTTCCAAGTCAAGAGCCTGAGGGAAGCTGACTTCAAGGGTTCAAATGGGGCCCTCATGAGGGCATCCAAAACTCTGGAAAGTTCCCAGGACGGATAGCGGTGGACTATCGGGGGACATAGATTAGACACTCCCTCTAGAAATCTGTGGACAGTAGGATGTTGTGATAAGGGAGACCCTGAACCACAGTCAATGATAGAAGCTGCGACCTGCCATCATATTGTATTGGGAGCCAACCCCGTCCAGACCATCCTGCAGAAACTGTAGAAGTTGGGCTAGGAAAGAGTGAGTGGGGACCCAGTTCTACCTGGAACACCAGATACAGAAAGTGCGCCAGGTCGCCTGATTCTAACCATAGGCCTACGAGATGCCTGAAGCGTCTGGACCACCCTATTCAACAAAGATGCCCTAGTTTAGATTTGCCTGCTCAACTTCCAGGTGGCTAGTTAAAGCCAGTGTGGATTGGGGTGCAAGACCGCTCCCTGATTGAGAGAGTGTGATGTCTGCAGAATAAATCACAGTGTGGCGACCAAGAGGCTCACCAGATCAGCAAACCATGGTCTGCATGGCCAGTGTGGAGCTAGAAGGATTAGTTCTGCCTTCTCCTCCCTCATTTTGCGGATCATCCACAGAATAATAGTCAGAGGTGGGGATGCATAAAGGAGGCCCTCCAGTCAGGGACAACGAGCACATCTACTCCCTCTGCCCCCTCTGTGGGAAATATTGCAATGAAACGGGGGAGCTGTGCATTGAGCCTAGTTGCATAAAGGTCCACCTGAGGAAGACCTAACAGGTCCACCAGCTGCCAGAACAACTGCGGCTGCAGGCGCCATTCTGTCTGATCGATCATGGTCCTGCACAGCAGTCTGCCCACACATTGGCCACACCTGATACGTGCTGAGCCTGAAGACACTTGAGGTGCCTCTGCCCAGGAACAAAGGAGCCAAGCTTCTTTCATTAAGGACTTCGATCTGGTGCCTCCCTGCCTGTTTATGTGTGCTTTTGCAGCAATGTTGTCTGAGAGGATCAGCATATCTCTCCTATCAACCTCATCGTGGAACTCTCTTAGCGCCAAGCACACTGCCCTCAATTCCATCCAATTGATATTGTGCTGGAGGTCGTCCTGGCTCCACCTCCCCTGTGCCAGTCTCTCTCTGAGGTGGGCCCCCCAGCCTAGGAGACTGGCATCTGTTGTAATGGTCACCAGAGGAGGAACCAGAAAACAGCAGCACTTGAGGACAGCCAGGGACACCCACCAGGGAAAGGAATGGATCACCTCTGCAGGAACCACAACCGCTGTCTGATCATGACTGTGCCCCACTCTCTGATGTGGGAGAAGGAACCACTGTAGAGTCCAAGTGTGGAGGCACCCCCATGGCACAATGCCCATGCAAGTGATCAGTTTGCCCAGCAACTTGAACAGCAGTGCCAGAGGCACCCTGTGGAGACTGAGGATCTGCATGATGAGAGATGGTATGCTGATCCTCCTGTCTCGTGACAGGTAGACTGTACATGAAGTAGTGTCTATCACTGCCCCCAGATGCTGCAATTGGGAGGATCCCTACAGGTGACTCTTCTTCCAGTTGATGGAGAAGCTGTAGGGTGTTGATGGTCGTCAATAAGTCCTGAGCTGCCATAGTCCTTGACAACTGTATCAATAGATTGTCGAGATAACTCTAAACTTGGACATGCTAGACCCGCAGATGAGCTGCCAGGATGGCCATCAGTTTTGTGAACACACATGAGGCCGACACCAAGCCAAACGGAAGGGTTGGCATTGGAAGTGACGACCCTTGTAATAAAACCAAAGGAACTGCCAATGATCCCGATGGATGATGACGTGGAGATAAGCCTGAAGCTCGATGGAAGAAAGGTCTCCTTCCCTAACTAGGACCAGGATGCTCTGCAATGAGTGCATACTTTCGATACACCAGATGGCAATTGAGAACTTTGAGATTCAAAATTGCTCTCTACCCTCCCGAGGACATGGGAATGACAAAGAGGATAAAGTAAAACCCCAGACCATGATGCGCCTCTGGTACCTGTTTGGATGGCGCAAATGTCCAGAAGGTGGCAGCGCTTCTGGTAGAATGCGCAGTAATACATCGTGGGACTTGCAATGCCTGAGCCTTGTAGGCCTTGGCGATACACCCCCGCTTACCATGGATGATGACACCTTCCTACCTAGCGAGGCTGGATGGAATGCAACCAGAAGAGATTCTGAGACCCGGAAGCTGGATGTCCTCTTAATGTAGATGCGGATGGCCCTCCGAACATCTAGCTTATGCCATTTCCATTCCCGATCGCAAGACAGAAGTCCGGCAAGACCAGTTCCTGCAATCTATGGAAGAAGGAATTGATCTTGGGCTGGAATGTGGGATCCATCCGAAGCACTACCCTATTCAGATGAAACACGCACAAATCGTCTCTCACTGACAGAGCCGCTATCTCTGAAATTCTCCTGGCTGAAGTGATGGTGACCAGAAAGGCCACCTTTACGGACAGGAATTTCAGGTTGACTGACCTCAAAGGTTCGAAGGGCTCCTCTGTGAAAGCCTGAAGAACCTTAGGTAGATCCCAGGTGGGATACCTGTGGACAACTGGGGGATGCAAATTTGCGGCTCCTTTGATAAAACTGCACACCACTGGGTGTTGCGCAATTGACCCAATGGCCCCACACTGTAGCACAGATGATTGCAACTATTGTGTTGGGAGACAATCCCTTGTCCAGCCCCACTTGGAGGAAGTCTAGGATTTGGGCAACTGTTATACCCTGGGGCCTGATCGACAACCTGGAACACTAGACGCAAAAGGCCTTCCACATGGAATCGTATATGCAATTCGTGGAGGGTCTATCAAAGGCCTGAATCATCCTGATCACCTGGTGAGAGAACTGTTCCCTGACTAACTCCTGCCACTCAAGTGCCAGATGGTTAGTTGGAACCACTGGGGATCCGGGTGTACCAGGACCTCATTGATTAATGCCTCCCTGTCCAGAGGGATCCGCCAAGGCCTGGAGAGCGACAGATCAACCAGATTTGCAAACCACGGTCTCCGGGGCCAGTGGGGTGCCAGCAGAAGGATCTCCGCCTGTTCCTCCAACACTTTACTGATCACCCAGGGTATTAGGGACAGGGGAGGAAAGGTATAAAGGAGCTCTGTTGGCCAGGGTGACCGGGGTCGAAAACCTGGTGAAGAATCTGCGTAATTGGTGATTTGCTGGAGAAGGAAACAGGGGTACTAGGGGGACCCCAAATCTTTCTGTCACTTGCCGGAACAATCTGGGGTGTAGTTGCCACTCTGACTGATCCAACGTCACTCTGATGAGCCAGTCTTCCTGAACATTGTTGGACCCCAGTATATGTTCTGCCTGAATGGACTGTAGGTGACTCTCCGCTCTCTGCCATGAGCGTCTTGGATTGGGTACCGCTTGACGGTTGATATGTGCCTTGGCGGCCACATTGTCCAACAAGATCAGCACATGCAAACCTGATATGCTTTCTCGAAAGCATCATAGGGCCAGGCGAGGCCCTGACCTCTAGCCAGTTGATGTTGAGTCTGAGGTCCGATGGGGACCACCGTCCCTGTGCTATCCTGTTTCCACAATGGGTCCCCCCACCCGAACAGATTGGCATCTGTGGTGACATCTCTTTGCATCTCCCTGAAGAGGCAGCCCTTGTCTATGGCCTGTGATGTCCACCATCGAAGCAATAGTAGGACCCTCTGCGGGACTGTCACTCTGCGTTTGGAATTGCTTGATCCTCCTCCCTGGAAAGGGAGAAGGAACCATTGCAGCTCTCTGGAATGGAATCGCGCCCACGGGATCACCTGGATGCAAGAAGTTGAGGCTGGCGAAGGACACCATGCAGGTGCTGCGCACCTGGGATATCAGATCCCATAGGCTGTCCCTGCAATCCTGTGAGAGGAACACCCTGCATGACCTGGTGTCTACGTAAGTCCCTATATATAGGAGGTACTTGGTGGGTACCAGGTGGCTTTTGGCCTGGTTCAATGAAAAGCCGTGCTGTTGTAGTAATGTTACCGTGAACCCTACATTCTCCAGTGCCTGCTGGTGGGAAGACGATTGGATCAAGATGTCATCTAAACAGCATTGGACTCTGATGGGAATGGGTCTGAGGTAGACAGACAGCACTGCCAGGATCTTTGTGAACACTCTGGGGGCTGAAGAGAGGCCGAATGGTATGGCCCTGTACTGGTAATGGCACCCTGCATAGCAAAATCTTAGGAATTGCTGACGGTCCAGATGAATGGGAACATAGAAGTACACTTCCATTAAATCTATTGACGTCCAAAAGTTTTCCTCTCTGACGCCCTCCAGTATGGACTGGAGCGAGTGCATCTTGAAGCGCTTGTAAATTAGGTGAGCGTTCAGATGCTTTACATCCAAGATCGCTCTCCAGCCCCCTGAGGCTTTGGGAATCACAAATAAAATCGAGTAAAACCCTGCCTCTGCTGTTCTAATGGTACCAGACATATAGCCTGGATGTCCAAGTGGTGTTGTATGGCTTCTGCCATGAGCAATCTCTTTTCCTTTCATGTGGAGACCGGGCATTGCATGAACAATCTCGGGGAGAGTAACCAGAATTCTAGGGACAGACCAAAATATTGTTCTTCGGATCCACGTGTCTGACGTTGACTCCTTCCACTGGTCTGCGAAAAGGCTGAGCCGGCCCACAATGGGAGAGTCAGGAGAACTGCCATTTGGACTTTCTAAATGGACAACTGGAGCCACCACGAAAGGGCCACCTGGACTGGTAGAATTTCCTGCCTCGGAATCCCCCTCTGCCTGGGATGGGCTTAGGCGGTGGCTCTGCCACCCCCCTTGAGATCTGGCCAGGGGGCAACGGAAATAAGGGGTCTGCCTATACTCGCCCTTCCTAGACGTGGCCGGGAGCACCTTTTTCTTGTCCTTCATCTCATAGGGGATCGAGAATCTCTCCGAAGAGCTTGTCACCCTTGAAGGGTCCCGTGGCCAGCCTCCACTTATGCTTAACATCTACTTGCCAGTATCTCAGCCAAAGCATTCTGCAAATGGACAGGGAATAAGCCATGGCTCTGGTTGCAAACTTCGCCAAAGCAGAGTTGCATCTGCAGAAAATTCAGCCGCTATCAATTTGTTGATGTCTTGCACGGCCCGGACATCTCCCGCTGGCAGTCTCACTTTCAACTGGCACAACCACAGTAGGGATGCCCTATTGAAAAAGGAGGCCGTAGTGGCAGCCTTGACTGTCCATGTGGCCATCTGATGAATCTTGAGGAGAGAAGACTCTGACCTCCTATTCTGACTTTAGTGCTTCATCTGCATTGCCTGACATGTGATTAGGAGAAGCCAAGGCCACAATGGGCCCATCTACTTCCGGAAGTTGCAATGAACGACTGAATTCCGGGGTTACATTGTAAAAACGTTTGTCATTGTTACTAGAAGGAGGGCAGGCTGCAGGCGCTGACCATTGCCTGTGAACTACATCCCTGAACAGTTGAGGAGATGGCACCTCCTCAGCCTGTGCTACCTGCTCTGAGAATAGCAAGTCTTGGGGATCGGAACCACCTGTAGATGTGGTGGTTCCTGCTGGGGTCTCCCCCATATGGGTGGCAGCCTTAGCTTTGCCTAGCAGGGTCTTTAAGAGGGCAGGCTTAAAAAGCCCTGTGAATGAGGGAACCTCTGGTACTGTCCCTTCATCTTCTGACAACATTATCTCATCCTCCTCCCCTGATTCTGCGCCCTGACTCTGAACCGACGACCTGGGTGACTGAGAACCTTGTAGAGAGGTACAGTCACCTAACTCCTGAGGGGGAGGGTAGTAATGAAGGAGCTAAGCCTGTTCCCTGCTCGAAGACACTCCTGCTCTATGATAGCGTAGGCCCGTAGCTATGCCCTTGGCTATCGCCTCAGAGATCAGGGCCTCCAATCTAGGAGAAATGTTGTCCTGGGTGTTCTGTCCCTGCTCCCCTGTTGTCAACTGGGGTTCTGCCTCCTCCAGGCTCTATGCACCAGTCATCTGGCCTAACTTGAACTACTCCTCTATGGGGTCCCCCATGGGGCTGAAGGCAGCCGCCACATCTCCAATGCTCATGTAGCAGTTGCATCCCTGCTCAAACAGGACCCCAATATCCTCCAGACCGGGAGCTGGAACTTGCGGTCCCAAGTCAGTTGTTACTGGTGGTGAGGAGACAGTCTCAACCCTGGGAACCCCCTTTTTGTTGGAGGCCTTCATTAACAGTTTGTCTAAGGCCCTCTGCCGCCTTTCAGCATCCTTTTGTTCGGCCCTGGAAGGTTTCTTGGCAGCCACAGCTCTGACTTTAGGCTTAGACAATGTTTCAGGTGAGATATGCTTCCGCTTAGCGATAGCCTTCCTAGGACCCTGGGTCCTTGCGGTCTCCTCTACTCCTGGGCCACTCACGTGATCCTTAGCAGCTTCCATTCTGCCAGAAGGGAAAGGGACAAGTCTGGAACAGGATCAATTGGTGCCTACTACCAGGGTCGGTGGCAACAGATGCACCATCGGCCCAGAACAGCCACACCCAGGCACCATGAAGCAGCTCCGAATGCATGTCAGCCAGCGTCCCTCCACCTCCAGCCTGAGGCAAAATCAATAAATTCAAACAACTTGGAAGGCCTGCCAGCAAGAACAGCGCAACTTGCTGCCCCCCCAATAAAATTAGCAGTTAAGTAACATATAACCATCTGAAATTAATGGAGTTTGACAGATATGAGAAAGTTTCTCACATTAGATCCCTACATCTTTCTTCAGATAAGTTCCTACCGATGTTAAAAACTGTATGCCTTAGCTATCCTTTAATAAAATTGATAACATCCTTAAAAGAAATAGCAGTTTTTCAAACATGGTCTGTTCAAAACACAAGTACAGAATTAGGCGCACAAGAGTTGTGTAAGAAAACTTCAACCACTTAATACCAAATTAGTAAAGAATAGATACAATTTCATCACATTCTCCATGCTAAAGTTTCAAGGAAAGAAAACTAAAGACATGCATCCCCATTTCTCATCAATTCGACAAATACTTTCAAGAGAGATGGGATTTCCCCATGCAATTCCTGTTGTCAACAGATGTCAATGTATCAATGTCATATTTTACTTCCCACCCAGTGTGAATAGGAATTATTTACTTGCATAACAATCCTAAATCAATTTTTCTTCACAACTGTGCTCCAGATTTCCAATCACAATAGAATTAGTTTATATTATTAGGGCCTCACATTACCTTAGAGAAGAGGTGTCAAAGTCGTGACATCACAACGAAATCACGTGACGTATTGCAACTTTTTTCCTCTTTGCTAAACCAGTTGTGGGTATGGCCAGCGCGTGATGCATCAGGCCCATAGGTTGCGAGTTTGATACTCCTGCCATATGGAACATATGGCATATTTCTAGAAGGAACTTACAAATGACTTTATCTACATATTCTACTTGTATCCAAATTAAATGAAAGTATAATATGGTATTCGTTCATTATAGAAATAATTTAGAATATGTACCTAATTGAAGCATGGCATTAAGTCAGTTAAAGAGCTTTATTCTCTTCTTTCAAACAGCATGGAATAAATACAGATAGTCCTCAACTTACAACCACAATTAGGACTGGAACCAAACAAGGTGAGTGAGTCACACCCAATTTTATGGCCTTTCTGCCACATTTATGTGAACTATGTTCATTAAGCAAATCTGCCTTCCCTCACTGACATTGACATTATCATAAAGCAGCTGGGAAGATTGCAAATGGCAATCATGTGACACTAAGATGTTGTGCAAAGATTTTGATAATGTGATTGCAAGGACATTGTGATACACATTAAGTATGTAGACTGGTTGGAAGTCACTTTTTTCAGCACCATCTTAACTTCAAACAATTGCTAAATTAATGGTCATAAGCACAGGGTTATCTATATCACCAAAATCAAAGCAAGAAATGAGAGCAGCCCCAATTCCAACTGTTTTAATCAAAATAAATATTATGGGTCTCTTTCAAAGTGATAATTAGGAAAAGAAATAATTTAGAATATCTTTCATGTATGTAAGTTTCAATATTTTCCAATGTAGGCAGCTGAACTTTACAGCTGCTAAAATGCCATCCTTATAAATATGCTTGCTCAAACGCTATTCTGACACATGAAGTCAGAATGGAAAAGAAAACTGCTAGGACCAATTCCTTTTAAGGACAAACAGGTTTATTGCTTACTGTATGTAAAGTAAGAGACCCAGGTGCTTAGAAACTTTGTCCTTCTCAAATCCATTCTTCTTCATATGGATAGGCAATGCAACATAGAAACTTAAATCTTGTGAAAAGCTATTTCAGACACACATTCCTTGTATGCGCAATAAATAGCTTCTTCCTTAAATCTAGTTATCAGATTCCATTCATATAAGAATTTATAGCAGTACCTTCTTAGTGTAGAAGAGAAATAAAGAGCATAAAATTCATTTCTATAATACAAAGTTAAGTGGATATAGGAAACTATTGTATCTGGTTATTCATTGCAAACAAAGAAATATAAATTTTCAATTGTACTTTTTATCATCTATGCTCAGGGGAAGGGGGGAAATGCTGTTTCCTTGCTATAAAAACCCCAATTTTCATACCTGACAGACGGCTGGGAGTATTTTTTGTGTTAACTCTTAACTGGCAATTTGCTGTATTAAAAGTCCACCAGACATTTATAAAGTTATATCAAATAAAGATAAACATTCTTACTCTGCTATATCAAGATATCCACAGGAAGCAGCCGCATGTAGAGGTATCCAGCCTTCATTGTCAGGTTGATTAATGCTGGCTCCATTTTCCACAAGAAATTTCACCATATCTATGTTATCATCAATACAAGCCTATAAACAGATTAAAATGATTAAAATTGTACAAGAGATTTGCCAATATCACTCTAAAAACAAGAGAAAAAGCAGTTTGGTCTATCACCAAAGAAGCAAAATAAGCAGTCTTTTACACATATAGCATATTGATGCATGAATTCATCTATGCTTCCTTTATTTGTCCTGATTTTTTAAAAAAGGCCTTGCTAATTCCAGTTCAGTTTGAAACCTGCTACTTATTTTTATATATAATTGACTAATAATTTCTATGTTAACTCAATAGCAACTTTAAAAATTTAAAATATCCTGGAAAAGGTCTCCGCTTTGTAATATACCTGAAAGAGTAAGATTAAATTATCTAAATCCAGACATAAGTAAGATTTATTCAAATAATCTATCCATTATGTCTTTTTTCCTTTCTCCTTTTCTTCACTCTTTTACAAGTTTGCAAGAAACAAAAACCAGATTCTATAACTAATTTCTATTTTTATTTATTTATTAGGTTCACAAAACCCCATCTCACTATCCAAGTGGCTCTGGGCGATTTGCAGATTTTAAAATAAAGATGTTCAGGTTTAAGCCATTACTGATTAAGAAAAAACAACACATTCTAAAGGACATCATACCAAATCAGTGGCACCCAAAGAAAATAATAAATCTGTGTTCTGAGTCAATTTTCCTTCAGGGAATTTAAATCAAATTTAAAATTTAAAGTTAATTAAAAAACTTAACCAGCTTTAAAATTTGAATTAGATAATACAATTTAAAATGCAGTGTCTTGTTTTACAATTTCTTCTCTGAAAACCTACATATACACCAATGTATTCAGCAAATTCTGAGACACTATTTACTTTTTTTCTTTTATTACAGTATATAAAGATCAACAACATGGGTGTTTGGCACGTACTTTCATCCTATTTCACCTTTCAATGAATTTGGCTTTTTTGATTTTTTTGTAAAACAAAACTAATAATTTTGTAGATTTCAGCACCGATATTTAAATATTTTAATATTAGAGGTCTGTGCCCAGACTCCAGTCAACACAGTTCTCCAATAATAGCTGCATGTTCCAACTTCTACTGTTGGCATTTTCATTGTACTGTGAAATGCACTGAGATAGACAGATAAACAAACAAGCAGGCAGACACAGACTTCACAAAGGAATTCTTTAAAATAACAGACTTATAGCTATCAAAATCAATGCCTGCAAAATACATAGTTTAAAAACACACTAAATGAGATTTTTTGTTCTTTCGCCCTTCAGAATAGACTAGACTAGACTAGACTAGACTAGAATAGAATAGAATAGAATTCTTTATTGGCCAAGTAACAAAAGGAATTTGTCTTCAGTGCATATACTCTCAGTGTACAACAAAGGAAACTGTACATTTGTCAGGAATCACAAGACACAACACTCAATGAGTGGGGTACAAATAAGCAATCAAATCATACCAGGAGACAATAATCAAAATAAATCATAAGGGTACAAGCAACAAGTTATAGTCATAGTGGGTGATGGAACGATAAGAACAACAGTAATGCAGACTTAATAAATAGTGTTGGGAGAACTATTTGTTTAGCAGAGTGATGGCATTCAGGAAAAAGCTATTCTTGTGTCTAGACGTTCTTGTGTGCAGTGCCCTATAGCGTCGTTTTGAGGGTAGGAGTTGAAACAATCCCATGTCCAGGATGTGACTGGTCCTTAAATATTTTCCCAGCCCTCTTTTTGACTGCAGTATATAGATCCTCAATGGAAGGCAGGTTGGTAGTAATTGTTTGTTCTACAGTTCTGATTATCCTCTGTAGTCTGTGTCTATCTTGTTGGGTTGCAGAACCAAACCAGACAGTTATAGAGGTGCAAACGATCGACTCAATAATTCCTCTGTAGAACTGGATAAACAGCTCCTTGGGCAGATTAAGCTTTCTGAGTTGGCATTGAAAGAACATTCTTTGATGACATTTTTGATATTTGGTGTCTGTCAGGGTTCCACACAACATCAGCAATGCAATCAGAACTCCAAAGAGACAAAGTCCAAGAAATAAGATTTTATTGAAGA
>JAEANM010024079.1:0-11227 GCA_017656035.1 Myanophis thanlyinensis
ACAGACAGACAGACACTGTAGATATAGATATAGATTAGATATAGATGATTAGATATAGATTATAGATAGATACTGTAGATTAGATATAGACAGATTAGATATAGATGATTAGATATAGATTAGATATAGATACTGTAGATATAGATAGACAGATAGATAGATACTGTAGATTAGATATAGATGATTAGATATAGATTATAGATAGATACTGTAGATTAGATATAGATAGATACTGTAGATTAAAGATAGATATAGAAACTGTAGATTAGATTTAGATACTATAGATTAAATATAGATATTTAGAGAGAGAGAGAGACTAGACAAATAGACTAGACAGACAGACATGCAGAGAGACATAGAAAAACAGAGTGTGATAGACACAGAGACATAAATAGATAGCAATAGCCGTTAGACTTATATACCTTTTCACAGTGCTTTACAGCCTATTCTAAGTGGTTCACAGAGTCAGCTTATGGCCCCCAACAATCTGGGTCCTCATTTTACCAACCTCGAAAGGATGGAAGGCTGAGTCAACTTCGAACCGGGTAGGATCAAACTCCTGGCAGTGGGCAGAGTTAGTCTGCAATACTGCATTCTAACCACTGCGACGGCTCTAAACAGTCGTTCTGTTTTCCCTTCCGTGTTTCTGACCTTCTGAAAGGCAAGAGATGGACAGCCTGCAGCGTCAAATGGAAGAGCACACGGTGACGGTCCACGAATCGATGTCTTCCTGGACGCAGATCGAAGGCCAGTTAACGGACCTTACTACCGATCTCTCTGTAACTCTGTTAGCCAACGAGAGTCTTCCTCGCAGAGACCTTCAGGACGATAACCCAAGCGCGGACACCAAGGAAGGGTTGACCCAGTGATCTCAAGGCCCACGGAATTCTGTCAGAACTGCTTTAAGTACGTTTAAAAAAAAAAGAAAGAAAGAAGTATTTATCAAAACCCTATTTATATTTTGTTCTTAAACCTTTTAGAGTCCTCGGTCTACGGTCTGTTTTAGCCAAACAGGGAAAGAAATTTTTGAAGGCCGTGGCTTGATCAGACAAGCAGAAGTAGAGATGGTGGGCTGGACCAGAGGAAAAAGATGCGAGGTTTCCTGTTATTAAGCTTTTGAGAGCTAAGTATTTGAATTAGGATGGCTACAGAGACAAGGCAAGCCAAACTCTTTGAGTTTCCAGTTTTTAAAAAATTTGCTAAACTCGTTGGGCGAAGATTTGATCCGCTTCAAGCTTTTGGGAATTTCATGGCTCCTAATGGATACTCCACAAAACCCGGTATTTTTTTATGATTTTATCTTTGATTCATATTCCAACACATCAAGCAACCAAATTGCTCATCTCGAAACCACAGTGAAGCCGTTCCCAATGGCACCAATTGATTTGGCTCCAGTAAAGCAAATAAATTTCCAGTAAAATGTTTGGATCCCTCTTCTGACAGATGCTGTTTGCACATATTTTTTTTTTTTTTTTGCTGTTTGTCTTTGCAGACATCTGCAGTACGGAGTTGTGAGTTGCTCTGTTCTGGAGCCTCATATATATATATATATATATTCTTCTGTAGATTACAAAGGACCTGGGTCAGTTTTTATTTTTTGTCTTACTGAGGTGACTTGTTAAGTTTTGGTGTTCTGCAAAACATGTTGTGGATACGGGCCTGAGAAAGCTAAAACCAGAGTTTTTCAGACATTTAATTAATTCACTTATTTATCTTTCCCTTTTATTCTGCTTTTATTCTGTTTCTTAGCTTTAATTCCATCCCCTGCCCCAATTGCCTTCCTCCTGCGGCTTCACCAGGAGCCAGAATTCATGTACTCTTTTTTTGCAAATGCATTTTCGTTTGTAATTAATCGGTTGAAATAATAGGTTTTTTTTAATTGTTTCTCTCAACAATTGACAGCACCTTTTGCGCTCTGGGGTTGAAGCACAGGATTATAACCCTAGCCAAATTGCACTGTAGGATATGCTAGGAAATAAAAGGAAGAGTGAACGGAGGACACAACTGTAGGAGGTATTGTGAACTTGGCTGAAAGTTTATGGATGTTTGAGGTGTAGAATCCGATGAGGGAGTCTTTCCAAGATCTTAGCAGACACAATTTTTGAAACCAGCCAACTCCCATCCTGCCTTCATGCACATCACATTACGGGAGCATACCAGACGGCCCCTAAAATGCCACATCGTTCTTTCTAGTGTTCTCCGTCACCTAACCTTAGTTGCGTCTGTTTTATGAACCTGATTGAGGATTTTGGATCTTTAATGAGTCTAACTGAAGACGGATCACAGCATTTAACTGTCATGGCAGGAAGCCTCACATGAAGAAGGCGAGAAGGAAAATGATATTTGGAGAACAAAGTGGATACAGAGGGGAAGAAATAAAGGAAAACTGTTTCCCAGGGCTAAATCTAAAGTTTAGATAACTCCACAGCTTATTAAACTGTTAAAAATGATGGAAATTTTGAAGCAGGACTAACAGATGGACAGGGTCTGTAAATTAAATTTCTGTTTCAACCGTCTGACCAAAGAAAGCTCCCAACTTCGAGTGGTATGGATTGATTGAATGCGGAAGTATTTTTTAGAAATGTCACTCTGATTTTCCTGTTAAAGCCAAGACATATTTTTCCTCTAGATATTCTGCTTTTTTTCCCCAAACAGACTTCAGATGGACACTTTGATTGTTCTGTCCTTTTTTTTCCCAATCTGAGTTTCAATACTTTTTTATTGAAATTATTCTGAACAATGGTTCGGAAACTTCTGAGGCATTTTTTTATTTTTATTTTCATCTAATACCTGAAGGAAAAGTGGTTTTTAAAATGTAAAGCTTTTTAAATTTGGGGGGAAGGAATCTTAGACATGCTTAACTATTTGATAAAACTAATCCAAAATTATCAAGACACCATCTTGAAGGCTTTATGGGTCAATTTAGACAGGTGGTAACTTTTATTATAAAGTTGGTTTTATACAGTAAAATAGCAATGGTTTTTTTTTGCCGCTCATATCTGTGAAGCTTATGTATCTGCTAATGTATGCAAGAAATACTGTAATATTTAAACACCAAAGTTAATATTACGTAATGAATAATATGTACATGATCACTTCCAAACTTTGCTGTTCCTCTTAGTTGTTTGCATTTCACAATTTTTGATTTACCCATGAAGATTTTTCTGAGTGTCCTATCAACAGACACAGCTCAATACAATGTATGAATTATAAAATGATTTAAAAAAAATACTACTACAAAAATTTGGGAGAGGGAGAGGGACAAGAACAGGGAGAAAAACCCCTTATTATATTTTTATTAAATGAAAAATCAATTTCTCCCACTTCCCTTTTCCAGACCCTCTTATTTATATTTCCCATGACTTGTCATTTTGACTGGGAAAGAAGTGGGTGGTGAGTGTGGAAATACCTGACTCAGCAAATTTTCTCCCTGGGGGTGGGGTGCGTGTGGAATTACTGTCATTCTCTCTTTTTAAAAGTGCTGTCATTTAATTCATACTTCAAGAAACCAGGGTTGTGGAGGGCCTTCATGGTTAATGCATTTTTTTTAAATGTCTGTTTATTCATCCCTGGAAGATAACAGCTAGATGTGACAGTTTTCAGTGTTTTTCTGTATATTAACAGAGAATGGTTCTGAAGGCTTAAATATGTCATTGTTCACAGCAATTTTCTGCAGTGCAACAATATTAATTCATCTTACAAAATTCCAGGTTATTTGGAGACTTATGTATTTTGTGAACTTTTTCCTTGGGCATCGTCAAGTTTCATTTTCCAATCTGGCAATGCTTGTTTCATTCTACCAGGGAATCAGACTTTGAAAGATGCTTTGGGAAAACTGGTTCTTCTCTATATCAAAATTGTAATTTTTATTTTTGGGGGTAAGCAGCTGCACTAAGTAAAAAAGGAGCACTGATGCTAGATGTCATCTTTACAAAACCAAATTGTCTCTTGACTTTTTGAGTGACAGATAAAAGTAGAATGTTGCCTTAATTTAG
The DNA here is from genome assembly GCA_017656035.1 of Myanophis thanlyinensis. Classification (NCBI taxonomy): domain Eukaryota; kingdom Metazoa; phylum Chordata; class Lepidosauria; order Squamata; family Homalopsidae; genus Myanophis; species Myanophis thanlyinensis. The sequence continues at coordinate 3,996 of JAEANM010024079.1, forward strand.
AAAGTGAATTCAGTCCCATTTATACTTGAGGATCTATTTCAAAGTAGTGTTTTTCTCCTCCTTGCTTGAAAATGCAGAATGCTTACCCTCTGAGATGGAAAAAAATTAGATTCTTAATCATAGGAATCCTTTCTGTAACAATAGCCACGCAGAGTTATTCTTTTCCAAAAAGAGAATTTTAGGCATATTATTTTCTCACATTTTTCTTATTCCCGGCAAATGGTTGTCTGATTCTATTTAATGAGGGGAGAAATGTCATTTTCATAACATGTTTGAGTGAGTGTTCCAAAAGAAGAGTTAGATGTGTTTGATTAAAGATTAATAATTGTGGTTTGAAAAAAACAGGGCATGTTAATTTAAGAAAAATCTTTAAAATACGCTAAACATTCTTGAAAGGTTTTGTGCAATAAACTATTTTTCATTTAAAAAACACGTGCCCATTGCATATTTTAACTATAGGAGGAGAGCCATGTACGGCAGTATATTGTCTGCGATAATTTTTTTTAACAGTTTATTTATATATTTTCAGTTAACATTATTGCTTTGTGAACCACATTTTATCTGGATCCATTTACTTACATAATAATACTTTCCCAGCTTTTAATTTCTACCTCTATTATCCAACCATTTGTAGAACAGGTCCCATGTTTGAAAAACTCTGTATCATCCTTTATCTTTAACATCAATCTGTCCATTTCTAATATTTTTTAATTACATCTTCTATAGGTGTTTCTTCACTTTTCCACTACTGTGCAAATACAATTCTTGCTGCTGTCAAGACATGTAATATTAAATATAAAGTCCCTTTAATCATACTTTTCTGGCACTATACCTAACAGAAATATTTCTGGTTTATAAACTATATTAACTTTAACATCTTTTCTAACCATGTATGTATATTTGTCCATTATTTCTTCGCTTTTGCACATGTCCACCACATGTGATAATATGTAGCAGGTGTCTGATTACATTTCCAACATTGCAAATTGTCTGTGATAATTTGAGTCTGGTCATTTGTACATCGAGTGGGAAGGCTGAGATGGTTTGCTCAGTGATCTCTTGATCTTTTTTTTGGGCTGCCCATTTCTGGACGCTCATGCATCCAGCTTTAAATCTACACCCCGTCAATTGTACAGGTAGTCCTCGACTTACAGCAATTCATTTAGTGACCATTTGAAGTTACAACGGCAGTGAAAAAAGTGACTTAGGTCCGGTTTTCACACTTCTGACCGTTACAGTAGCCCCGTGCTCACGTGATCCAAATTCAGATGCTTGGCAACTGACTCTATTAATGACAGTTGCCCCATCCAGGGATCACATGATCCCCTTTTGCGACCTTCTGACAAGCAAAGTCAACAGGGAAGCCAATTTCACTTAACAACTGGGGTCGCTAACTTAACAACTTGCAGCGATTCACTTAACAACTGTGACAAGAAAGGGCATAAAATGGGGCAAAACTCACTGAGCATCTGCCTTACTCAGCAACATAAACTTTGAGCTCCAGTGTGGTCGTAAGTCGAGGACTGCCTGTACCATCCTGATAGGACCAATAAGAAGATAGTAACTGATTTCAATAATTTGATTTGTTTTCTGTTTCTTTGACATAAATCTGATAAAAAGACCAGATCAGAGATAAAAATTGGCCACAAAGTCGAATTTTAACAAACTGAAAACACACAATGATTTGGAACCAGCCATTTGCAAAAGTATGCTAGGTAGAAAATTAAACCACCTTTAAACCCTCTGCCAAAGAGTTAAGCGCAACGTGGCTTTACTGGAGAACTTCGCTGCATCCCCCACTTCCGGTTTCTATACGACTCCGCCTACCACACATCGCTAGCCTTTGCGTGGATATTATCGCCGGCTTCAATCGGAAACCGGAAGTGTTTGCCCTGCGGCTCCTTTTCTCTGCCCCTCAAGCCGTTGCCCGGGTGGAGGTTGGGGGGGGGGGAAAGCAACCCCGCTGTCACTTTCTCAAGTCGACGGGTTGGGCTTCTCCCCAAGGCTGGACTACGCCTCCCATGTTTCGCAGGGATGATGGGCTTTTGGTCCCCTTGACGGAGGAGAAGGCGGAACTCAGGCATCGAATTTCTGGCAAGGGATTCCCGTCATGCAGCGCGGCCCGCCAGCGCGCACACAAACCTCCCGTGCGTGTGACGTGGCGGCCCACGATTGGCCCCCTCAGGTTTCTCATTCAAACTCGCGCGCGAGAGGTCGCTTCGCCCTCGAGGCCTCGGGACAAACCGGGGAGAAGTCAGCGCCGGGCCTCGAGGCGGCGGCGGCATCCTCCTCCTCCTCAGACGGGAGACAGCGGAAGCGAAGCGAGAGCCCGATGCCTTCGGCGCAGGCATTTCTCGCGGGCAAGACGGCGCGCGGACGTCCGTTGGAGCGCCGGGGGAGGGGGCGTGGCCTGGTGTCGGCCCGTCCGCGCGCGGGCGCGCGCGCTCGTCTGCGGCTGCGTAGAACCGCGCGACGGACGCCGGGAAGTCCCTGACGAGGTACCGCCCGGGGTTCTTCTCCGCCCAAAGGCCGAGGCTGCTCTGCGCGTGCGCAGTGGCGTCCGTCCGTCCGTCGGCCGGGCGGGGAGGGAGGGAAGCGATGGAGCGCTGGTTGGCGGCCGGCTGGGGCGGCTTGTGGCGGGCCGGCTGGGCCGGTTGGCCCGCCTGGGAGCTGCTGACCGCCTGCGCCGTCATCGGCGCGCTGGGCTGGCTGCTGCGGCTGCTGGAGCGAGGCCCGCGCGGCGGGGGGGCTCGAGGCCTGAGGCCCAGCGCGGCGCCTCCTGAGGAGAGGCCTCCCCCGCGCTGCCCCGACCGCTTCGACGGAGCTGAGAGGCCTTTGCCCGCGGCTGCCTTGCCTCTCCTTTCCCCCGCCGCCTCCCTGCCAGGTAGGCCGCTGGAGGCGCCTGGGACTGCCCCCCCCCTGCGCCGGGGATGATGGGGGCTGGAGTCCCCAGGCGCCTTGGGATGAGGGTGGGGGGGAGTCTTGCCATCCGAAAAGGTTGTATGTGTGTGTGAGAGAGGGAGTGGGAGAGCTTTGCTTAATCCCAGGAATGAAAGAGAGGGGGGAACAAAAAAAAAGCTGTGGGGATGGGAGACCACCAGGTAATCCTGGAGGAGGAGCAGGCGAGGCGAGCAGAAGGCTTCTTCTGGCCTGAAGGTGCTTTTTCGGTTAGCTTTCTTTGCCTTGGCAGTCAGATGCATCCAACCATTTGGGTTGGACGTTTCATAGAAGGACAGAGTCGGAAGGGACCTTGGAGGTCCTCTAGTCCAGCCCACTGCTCAAGCAGGAGACACATACACACACACACACATATCTGTACTCCTCTGTAGCTCATTTCTACTATTTCACCGTTTTCCTGCAAACCATCTGAAGAAAAGAGCCCTTGTTCCCAGCCCTAATCCCACGCCAGGGTTCAAGGAAAAGCATAAAGCTTTTTTAGCCAGTTTGGTTTAATGGTTAAGCTGTAGAGCTAGAAAGCGGGAGGCGGTGAGTTCTAATCTTGCTTTAAACTGAGGAAAGTCGGCTGGGTGACTTTGGGCCAATCATCAGAAGACTGGGAGTTCTAGTCCCATTTTAGCCATAGAAGACAGCTGGGTGATTTTGGACCAGTCACCAGGAGTCTGGGAGTTCTAGTCCCACCTTAGGTGTGAAAACCAACTGGGTGATTTTGGACCAATCACCAGGAGTCTGAGAGTTCTAGTCCCACCTTAGGCGTGAAAACCAGCTGGGTGATTTTGGACCAGTCACCAGGAGTCTGAGAGTTCTAGTCCCACCTTAGGTGTGAAAACCAACTGGGTGATTTTGGACCAGTCACCAGGAGTCTGGGAGTTCTAGTCCCATCTTAGGCATGAAAACCAACTGGGTGATTTTGGACCAATCACCAGGAGTCTGGGAGTTCTAGTCCCACCTAATTGATGAAAGCTGGCTGGGTGATTTTGGACCAATCACCAGGAGTCTGAGAGTTCTAGTCCCACCTTAGGCGTGAAAACCAGCTGGGTGATTGTGGACCAATCACCAGGAGTCTGGGAGTTCTAGTCCCACCTAAGTGATGAAAGCTGGCTGGGTGATTTTGGACCAATCACCAGGAGTCTTGAGAGTTCTAGTCCCACCTTACGCGTGAAAACCAGCTGGGTGATTGTGGACCAATCACCAGGAGTCTGGGAGTTCTAGTCCTGCCTTAGCAATGAAAGCTGCCTGGGTGACCATGGGTCAGTCCCCCTCTCTCAGCCCAACTCACCTCACAGGGTTTTTTATTGTGGTGAAAATGGGAGGAGGAAAGATATATTGGATGCGTTTGCTGCTTTGGGTTTTTATGAAAATAATAAAGGTGGGATACAAACAAATAAAAAAAAATACAGGCTGAATCACACACGACCTAAAATACACCTGTGAAAAACGTGGCATCAAATTTACTCTTTTCCTTCTTGTTTCTTGTATCCCGCAGCATCCAGGATCAGCCACCGATGCAAAAAGATGGCAATTGTGACATCTGATGCAACTACACAAGTTGCATCATTTGCCAGGATGCCTGTGCCCTCACTTGGTCCCCCTCTGTGAATTCCCATGCTATTTTTATTTTGGGTATGAAGCCTCTGGGGATGTACAGATTATCACTATGTAGGCAGATGAGACTGCCCAAATGTCAAGTAATTCTCAGGAGCTTCATATTTAAGGGATATTCAAAAGGAAATGCAGAATTTTTAAAGCAAAAAGAAAAGACACTCTCTCCATGGTAGTTCCCATTTAGATTCTTAGGCTCATTAAACAGGGTTGTTTAGATTTAGTAGCATATAAGAATAAGAAAAAAATAATCACTGCATAAAAATAGTTACAATATTTCAGATCTCTTGTATTTGTTTTGGTTGTACATCAAAACTGGTACTTTTTCTTGGGAAAGCTAAACATGCTTGGTTATAAAACCAAATCCTAGTTCCCTAGTGAAATTAGATTAATTAATGCATTCCCAACAAGTATTTATTCAGACTGCTTGAGTCGCTAGCAAAGGGTTTGCTTTCTGGATATTGATTTTATTGTTGCATCCAATGTGATCGATGACATGAAAGCAATGTGTATTCATATATTTAGATTAAAACTATTTTATTGAGTGGTATTCTCCGTTTGTGATCATCAACAATAAAATTTGCAAAGATGTCAATGTATCTTAGAATATTCAAATTCGATTGAATGCAGAGCTGTATCTTTGATCCAGAGAAACAGTTTCAAGATGACTTGAAATTTTGGTTAGATTGATGTCTGAAGTATTTAGGCTTTCCAAGAAGGTATTAAATCCATGTTAAATTAGCATTTATTTGGCAGCGTGTGTCTTCAATTTGAAACAATAAAGAGGAAAAAAATCACTAAAAGAATCCTATAGCTGTAGCAGGAGGGCCAATTTATTTTTCATTTTATAGACCAATTTGCTTTCGAGATCTATGGTTTTGTGGAAAGTAGCAATTTTCTATTCTAAAATATTGATAAAATTAATATATCCAATATTCTTACTCCAATAAAAGTTCTGTTTATGTCTATTTCCAGTCTTCAATTGCAGCTTTCCTTTTACGGTTGAGATTTTGCTCTTACTTCGTTCTATTTTTAAATAAGGGAACAGAAGTGGATTTAAACATTCTACCAGATGCTTAATGATTAAGATCTAGAATAATTCTCAGCATGCTTGCTGCTAACATTAGATCCTGGGCTGAAACAGAAATAGATTAAGGGCATCCATTAATGATCTGATCTGCTTTTTTTTTTTTTTTAAATACTACCATAACTTTGAAGATTGAACTTGTTTAATTAATGGTTCTTAAATGTATTTCAATCCAGCTGTAACTGAGTTTATCAAGATGCTCTTATCTAGAGTTTTGTTTTTTCTAAGTCTTTTAAGTATGGTGTCCATATAAGTAGACACACTGCTTTAGGGGGTGTCTAACCCTATTAGCATGCTGGCTGGGGAATTCTGGGAGTTGAAGTCCTCGCAGTTTAAAATACTGATCCAACCATCCTTCTTTTGACTCTGACTATATTTGCATAGCTTTTTAACCATACAGGTTAGTCTTCAACTTACAACCACACTTGAGCGCGGAATTTCTGTTACCAAGCGAGACATTGGTTAAATGAATTTTGCCCCATTTTACGACCTACCTTGCCACAGTTGTTAAGGAATCCCTGGAGTTGTTAAGTGAGTGACACAGTTAAGTGAATCTGGTTTCCCCATTGACTTTGCTTATCAGGAGGTAATCCCAGGACACTACAACTGTCATAAATATGAATCCGTTGTCAGGGGTCTAAAGTTCGAGGGACGCCGCAATGGTCATAAGTGTGAAAAATAGTCATAACTCGCTTTTTTCGGTGCTGTTGTAACTTCAGTCACTAAATGAACTGTTGTAAGTCGAGGACTCCTTGTACTTCTGATGGACTGAACAATGACCTCTGTTCTTTTTTTCTCCTCACCTACAGGGAGGATCACAATGGAGGAAATCTTCTCTCGATTAAAACAACTGACCCCCGATGAGCTGAGAGAGGAAATCGTCAAAGCTGGCCTGAAATGCGGGCCCATCACCCTGACCACCAGGTCCATTTTTGAAAAAAGACTGGCCCAGGCCTTATGGGAACAGCAAGGGCCCTCTGAGGCCACAGCTCCCTTTTCCAACGGCGTTCCTGGAACTGCTGCAGCTGATGGAAATCAGCCAGAATCTGGAAAAACCAATGGCCATCTTGCCTCCCCCGAGGAGGGGGATTTTGGCTACAGCGTGGGTCTGAACCCTCCCGAGGAGGACGCCCTGACGCGCGAAGCGAATGCCTCTCCCGCTCGCTCCCAGAATCCCTCCAAAGAGCCTCTGCTCTACTATGGGGTGTGCCCAGTGTACGATGACATATTGACCAGGAATGGTAAGAGTTCCTTTTATAAATACATTTGAAACCGGTCCCTTCTTCAAGGGCCTGCTTTGTTGACGGTCTCTCTCTGTACAGGTGAGTCCTCGACTTAACCAACCTTTCATTGAAATGTCCGTGGAGATTCTCAGCTACCCAGGTCGTGCTTGCCCCAAAGGTGCTTTTCCAAGAGGGGCCACTGGACCTTTCTTTTGTTTCTCTTCGAAGACGTTTCACTTCTCATCCAGGAAGCTTCTTCAGCTCTTGCTGGATCGTGTGGAATGGAAAGGTTTATATTCGGATGGATGGATGGAGAGATAGATAGATTTAGATAGATTGATATATAAATGGATGGATGGATG
>JAEANM010024080.1:0-11227 GCA_017656035.1 Myanophis thanlyinensis
TTAAATTAAATTAAATTAAATTATTTAGATTTCATATAGCTCTTTATGATGTGTATGTATCAACATTGATTTCAATATTAATCTAATTTCCACTTTGAAAGTTTGTTTGTTCTGTTTCCCATCTTATTTGATCAGCTGTAACCATCTTTTTAGGGTGATGAAGGCCATGCTCTTCATCCCATATCTGCAATGAGTCAAATCATTTTGTCCACAAATGCTCTACCTCAGGCTGGGAAAGAGCACTAGAGATTGTCAAAGCATTTAAAAGGCTTTCTTTACAAAATGGATTGCCATTACTTTATGAAGTGTTAAACCAGTGTGTATCCCTGAAGGCTCGTCACAGCTGCTTGGGTGACTGCCCCACTTATCTCTGCAGATGAACCCATGCACAGATAACTCCTCCATTTGGGCTACCAGTGAAACAAATGGTATGTGAAGGCAACCAGAGACAATATTTGGAGTAGTGTGCCAAACCTTCTGGCTGTAGATGTTTTAGCTCCTTGAACTTTTTCCATGGCAATTTACTTTGCAAAGTGGTCCTTTAATGTCTTGGTAGAGTCCTACAGGGCTTCCCAATACAATGCCCAGTGTACTTAGGTAGTAATGCCCCTTATAATCTAGGAAGAATGCTTAATCACTGTGAACTTTGTTTCTTCAATATTACACAGGGAGCAGTAAGATGTTTCTATACTTAAATGTCTATTCATGTATGTCAGGGATCTCCAAATTCTTCCGGTCATTGACCCCTTCATGAAGTTTTAGATTGTTGATCAATCCCCAAGGGTTTATTATATGAAAATTAATACATTTACTAATAGTAACATAAACCCTTTGGATAGTCCCATTGACCCTTGGAGATCAATATTGATCATTTTGGAGAACTCTGGTTGTGTGTGTGTGTGATTAAAGACATACTTTTGTATCTTCATTTTAAGATTACATTTAATGGTAAAGATGGTACATTTATCAGCAATAAGTAAGCTACTGCTATTTTGCTTCAGTGTACTCTCACAATCTCTGTATAGTTGGTGATAATGTCAGTGTTGTATGACTTAAGTAAAAGAGTCACTAAAATAACATACATGAAACTGTACTTGTACTAATTATTTGTATTAAGATTGTATTACGATTAAAGCTTGTTTTTTCTTAATGTTATTTTATATTGGGATTTTCATTTGATGAAAGATTTATGTTAAAGCCTCAAGTGCTATATTTCAGCGGAAGAAATAGAGAACATTACAAAGTTCATGAATGATACAACAACACAATGGAGGCACTTGTCAGTTGAAGTGAGAAGTGTTCGGAGTATGTTAGAGGAAGTCATTTCTAACTGGGATCGATATAGCAATACAGTCGCCATTCTGCAGGCCTGGCTAGAAGATGCTGAAAAAATGTTGAATCAGCCTGAACATGCTAAAAAGGTAAGAAACATTTGTTGCCTTAAGTACTTTACCATGTACTGTATATGTTAGATTTATACCCAACAACTGTGGAAACAGGTAGAACTAAGAGGCAGTAACTGTCTCAACATGACCCAGTGAGCTTCTACATCTGAAATATGATTACCACTCTTTTATTTATTTGTTTATAAAATGTATTGGCTTACAACAGTGTAATTTTGGATGGCTTACAGTCATAAAAGATACACACACAAGTCTATATACAGCATATTGTCCCTAACAATCTGGGTCCTTTTTTTACTGACCTCAGACAAATGGAAGGCTGAGTGAATCTTGAGCTGGTGAGGGTCGAACTCCTGGAGTTAGCAGTGAGTTAGCCTGCAGTAGTGCAGTACTGCATTTTAACCAGTGTGCCACCACAGCAAATGCTACAATCCAATTACAGATGGGGAGAATGGTGTCAGGGAGCGGGGAGGTGAGAATCTGTTGTTAACCAATCACCTGCACTATGATGCTCCCCCATTAGGGCCCCAAGCTAACTTGCAGAGCCAGTTTTATAGGCCATTATGAAAGGTTGGGGCCAACCTCACATCAGGAGGCAAGATGTTCCAGAGGGTATGTGCGACGGAAGAGAAGGCACTTCTTCTGGACCCCACTAGCCAGAATAATTGGCCAAAGGGGTCCACAGCATGCATCACTTCCTTCTTTTTCTCCAAGTCTCAGCCTTTAATCTAGAAGCTATAAAGCAGACTGTTTTCATGCCTAGTTAGTGGTATAAAATGAAACAAATCCACTTGATAATATAATACATTTTAGCACTTTACAGAAGATATAGTTGTTATCTTAGACTCAAAGCATTTAGGGAAAATATATGCAACATGCTCCTCTAAATATTGCTATATGAGCTCTTAGTATTTCTCACCAGTGACCTTGCTAGCTAGAATTATTTGGGCTTGAACTTCAGAAGCGTGAGACAAGACTTGCGTTTGATTTTTAAAGCAAATCGGCAAGGATCTCATCTTAAGAAAAAAAATCTGTTGTGTTATATTCCAAATACCTACTTCTATTTGCCTGTAAATAGAAGGAGAAGGTTTTTTTAGAAGCCACGTGTCTTTCAGGACAAGAATCCCTGCTCAATAGAACAGCAGATGCATTGCTGAAGTCCCCAACCCTTGGTTCATGGACTGGCACTGGTCCATGGCGTGCCAGAAACTGGGCCATTCAAACAAGGAAAGCCCCATTCACAGGATGCAGGCAACACACAAAACCACATCCTCCTCTGAGACCACGGAAAAACCTCTCTCCACATAACTGGTCCCTGGTGCCCAAAATGTTGCTGGTATATATAAATAGGAAATGCAGAATAGTTAGCATTGTTTCCAACATTTGTAAACTGAGAGTATCCATGCAAATAAAAAGGCGACTTATTTATTTTATTTATATTTCATGTTGGTGGGAAGAAAATTCCATAGCATGGGGCCACAGCAGAAAATGTGGTTTAATTTCCTGAGAAATAGTTAGCATAAAGGATAGAGTGATCATTTTTTATGCATATGCTTATGTTAACAGGGAATTGGGGGAAATTAAATATTCATATAAATGTGATTTACAACTTCTTTTCAGCAATATTACCTATGTTCTTCCTAGGATTTCTTCCGGCATTTACCACAATGGATTCAGCAACATACTGCAATGAATGATGCTGGTAATTTTCTGATTGAAACATGTGATGAGACTGTTTCCAGAGATTTAAAACAACAATTGCTTTTGCTAAATGGACGATGGAGAGAATTATTTATGCAAGTTAAACAAGTATGTCCTCAGAGGCTTTCTTCCTATAGTTACAAGCTAAATAAGTAATTTAGTTTTTAAATTTTAGTAAAGACTCATTCTATTTTCTGTGTGAAAAGAAAAACCCACATTTCGTAAAAAGAACGCTATAGAATGTTGAATGGAATTTTAATTTTTGTCCTTTTCTTTTGTGCTTAATGTTCTGCTGACCTTTCCTTACTTCTATAATGTTTTATCTGTTTCTATGCTTTCCCAGTATGCTCGAACTGATGAATTAGACAGAATAAAGAAGGAGTATCTGGATGGAGTGGCTGCTTTGTCTGCTTTCACTGATGATGCAAAGAGGAAAATCCACGCACATTTAGAAGTGTCCTTTCTAAATGTAAAGTTATTTGTCCAAGAAATGGAGGCAAGTTAATTATAAGCTGAAACATTATTTCTATGTAGCACTGCTATAGATTCTTGCTTGGCTTTTTGGGATAAGAGCATTTTTAAGACATTGGGACATATCCTCATAGTTCTCTTAACTGCTATATCACATTCCTGCTGTGACTTTAAGATTCTTTGTTTTTTTATAAATCATATGCCTCTCCCTGTGCTTAAGTGTTAAACAAATTTTCCAGTGTGAACTATTTAAATAGAATTGTTGCCTCCTTCCAATGCATTGTTTTCAACATTAAAAAAAAATACATTTTAGCAGTATAGAAATGAATTTCTAATAAATGTTCGAATAAAATAATTTCACAAAAACATTGCATTAAAAACCTTCAAAGTTTGCAACCTAATATGTATGCTGTTTAAATGGTTATGGTATATTGTGTTTAATATGAGCTGCCATTAATTAATGCAACTGAAGGAAAGGATGCTAATTCTTAAGGCTCAGACTTCTCTGCTACAAATAATAGGAGATTGAGCTCCATTTCTTCAAAGCCTTGTATTTTTACACATAATTATTTGGAACAAAAATATTACAGGATATTAAACAAAAAGCACTCATTATGGAATCCCAATACAAGATGATAACAAGGACAGCACAAGTGGCTTCCAAGGAAATTCCACAAGAAGAAGTCAATGAAATGATTGCAAGAATGCAGAGAATCAAAGGACAGCTCAGCAAGGTAATTACTATTCAAGTAATTTCTTAAATTACCCTAAATTACCTCCCTCTAATGAGAGAGATAAGGGTGGGATTGATTTATGTTTCTTAGCTGTATTTAATTATTCTGTCATTCCCAGTTCTTTTAGGGCTAGCCCAGAGACTTTCAATATGTTCTAACTGCTTCTATCTAATAATGACTTCCTTAAATTTATTTCATATTCTCTCAGATGTGAATATGAAATAACTTTATGGAAGACATTATTCCTTCTATCCATCTTTGCTGCCACCCACCCACCCCTTTAGGAACTTTAGTTATACATAATGTATCAGATATTTTTGGGAAAACAAAAGGGAAAATAAAGATGACTAAATAAGAAAAAGAAGAAATTGAATATGTATCATATATACAACAAGGGTGCAAATCTTGGAATGAACAAAAAGCATGTTGGTCAAATATACATTGAAGTCCTTACCCAATCATTTTCTTAACAAAAACAAATTTGTGGGAACTACCAAGAAGGAAGATATTCATTTTACAAGGGATACTATATATTATCACCATAGATATCAGACAAAAAACATCCTATTTATGCAAATATACCCAATTATATATTGGCTATAGAGGGATTCCTTGGTTAGCTATTGCCTCATTTAGCAATTGTTTTCATTGATGACAGAGATGAAAAAGTAACATTACGATAAATTCTTGAATTTCCAATTAGCACAGGTATGTAAAGCAAAGGAAAGCTGAAGTGAAAGATCATAAGAATAGTTGCAAGTTTACTTAGAGATCACTTCACTTAATAACTGAATTGCTGATCCTGATTTTGGTTGTTAAATGAGGAATGCCTGTATTTGAAAATCAACATAAAATTAGGTAATTCTGTTAATATTTGGAAGAGATTTAGCTTTCATTAAATAGATATGTACATTTGTATATATACCAAAGCACACAATTGCATTTGATCATTGTATATATCTCTGCGTGAAAGATTTGTATTACATTTTCATCCATGGTTTTTAAAATATTTCTGTTGGTATTAGGTTAAGGAGACCTGTCCAGTTGTGCTATTTGATTCACAAGAATTACTTCCTCATCTTGAAGAATTAGAGAAACAAATTACACATTTTCATGAATCTCTTGATAAGATCAATGAAATTATTTCTGTATTAGATCCCGAAGCTCAGCCTGCTCATGTTTTTAAACAGCAACATCAGGTATTTCTCATGCGAATGCTCTGAATATGTATTTTTGTAGTATTTATTTGGAAAAAAAGTATGAATAATTGATCGCTTGAATAACTTTCAATTTTAAACAAAAAATTACCAGTAAGTGATTTCTAAGTCACATAGTTCCCTTTTACTGGACTGTATTAAACCGGAAGTTGAAAGGGAGGTGGCATAGAATGGAGGCAACACCCATGTCTAACATGCAGAAGTTCCCATAAATAGGGATTCTGGCAATTCAGGACAATAGGACAGATTTGATTATGGGAGAACTTCCAAAGACAGTAAGTAATTGTAGACTGAAATTTTATCTATCTGAAATATCTGCTTGACAAAATATACAATTGAGATACATGTTAATCAATTCATCTGACCTGTATGTTTGAACATCCTCTAAAGTACCTAAATTTTAGTTTAGCTATAGCAGTTCAAGTTAATAATTCAGTTTTATGAGGTACTGAATGAAGAATTAGAATACTCAATTTTGAAGAATCAGTGTGTCCAGGTGTTACAAATGTGAATATATTTCTAATATTTTCAAATTTTGGATTAATTCATCAGACAATATTGCTTCATTTTTATTGGACTCATCAAAGAATGCACAAGGGATGGACATTAGATGTCTTATACTGGCAATGTAAAAAAAAATAACATTCTAAAACTCGTATGATTTGGTCTTATCCTTTTATAGCCTTGCTTTGACATAGCATTACTTCATATATGAATATGATTTTTGAAAGAAAGATTCCAGTTAAGGTTCTTAATGTGATGCTGAATTATATTCCTAAAACATGGAATTTCTCATCTCATGAAAAGCTATGGCTCTTTTTAGCCTAGGATATAATGTAGATGATAATTTTAGATAATTGAAATAAATTTCTGGTCCTGATTTAGGATATGAGTTTATGTAATTTATTCTATTCACTAAATTATATTTAAGACTTTTTATTATTATTATCTCTTGTTTGTTGATTGTGATGTCAATCTTTTTTATATTTCATCATTTTAAGAAGCAAAAGTAAATTAAAAGCTACATTGTATTTTTGTCTGGGAAATTACTTATTCCTCAGAAATGTTTATATGTATACAAGTAGTCTTTGCTTAAGGACCAGTACCTTAACAACATTTGAAGTTACCGGTATGTTGGACTTTCCCAGAGCTACTTATGTTCAGGTTCCAGTGACTGGTGGCCGGCCCACTTCCCCCCACCATGATAATCTGATTGCATTTTGGGTGATTAATAGTTGGTTCACATTTATAGCCATTTGCAATGTCCCAGTGCAAATCACCACAATTGTCAGTGTTTTTTGCTGGTTTCTGCAGTTGGGAAAATCACCCATTGAATAAAACATGTTCATTTAATTATTGCAGCATTTGCTGAACAAACATTGTAAAATGGGCACGATCATGTGATTTAACAACCATAATGACTTATGATTATAAATGTGGGCTCAAGTTGAGGACTACCTGTATATGATCCATAGCCCTATGGGCTATCCATGGACTAAGTAATTTTCTTCTAATTAAATTTTCTAATATTGAAGATTAAGGTTTACCTTTCAGTTGCTCCAGATAACACCTTATGTTACTCCTAATAAGCATTTGAGTTATTTTAACATATATGTTTGCTATATATTCAATTATTGCTTTTGTTTTTGCTGTTTTGCTGAAGTTACAAATCTTCAAATGACTTAGATTCAAAAAAATAAACATTTTAATATACAGTAACTAGAGGTTTTTTTCCATCTCAGTGTATAATATTTTTAAAAATTATCTGTTTAAGATCTTACAGTTTAATTAGTTGTTATAAGGAATATAAGGAATAATGTTAGTCTGGTTGGCATTTTGTGGATTTCAATTGCAACTATAATAATTTTTTTTTCAAAAATGATACATTAAACAAACAGAGCTAAAATCTTATTTCAGTATTAATTCTTAAGAATCATTCAAAGCAATAAATGTTATATGGGTATGGAATTATAGCCTTTAAATAATTAATGTTGTAGCAGAACATCATTGTACCAGATGAAAAAAATAAGTATTGTTTTATAGAAAATAAAGTAGAAATAAAAGAAACATTACAAAGTTGTTAATTCTGTTTGCCTTACTGTCCAAAATATGCTTATTTTAATATTTTCATCTTTTTAAAGGATCTGGTAGCTTATCAAGAAAACTGCAAAAAAGCCTTGTTATTAATTGAAAGAAATAGTCAAATTATCACAAAGCTTCTGGCTTCAAGTAAAGTGTTAAGTCACTTCAGCTTTTCTGTACTTCAGAAGAAAGTGGTAGAAATTCAAGCTGCTTTTCAGGTAATCTTTTTCAATTCCAGTAATGGCACTTAATTTTTAACATTATTTCCCAACATGAAAAAAAATGTCAAAAAAGCCAATTTGACTAAGATATATTAAGATAAAGTAACTAAACTAAAACAAAAATTCAAAATAGCTTCTGATGAATGTTATTATAGAAAGAACAATACAAATAGTAACAAATTCAAAGACATGGTCTGCAGAGCTAAAGGCACAAGGTACTCAAGGATGTTTGCAAACTTTTGTTTTTCCAATACAAATTCAGTTTTAGGGGAAATGAGTAAAGAGAAGTGTGGCTGCTTACAGTGCTTAAAAATACTGTATCAGTGAGGGTTTCAGGAACTTGGCAGTATTCATCTTAGAGAAAAGATGAGTTATGTTTGGTGTTTGAAGTCTTTTTCACTTGCATATTCCTTACTCATTTTTTACTGTTAAATTGATTTTGCTGAGACAGTTGCAGAAGATGTAAGAGCAAAGACAGATAGTTGTTCTAAAGCCTCCTAATATGTTTTGAGGATCCTTGTGATCTGTGTTTGATGTCAGCATCAGACCCTATACAAAGAAATTTCATCTTTTCTGTTTATCTTGAACAATATCTATCACTCTTAGCATCACATGGCATGCTGAAGCTACACTTAAATATTTACTGTGTGTAGGTGAATTAATGGAGGGTACAGTTATTACTCTTAATTTTGCAGGGGAGTAATATTTAACGATGTTCTGGTAATGATGTCTAGTAATTCTAAATAACAAAATCCTATCTGAGCTTGGCTTGTGCACTGATTAAGAAGTTGAAATCATATAACTACAATTATTTCCAGGTACCATTCACATCAACATAGATTCAATTTCAGAGGAGTGAGATTGTTTATATATGTCACCTGAAAATATAAAAAGGACTATGTAAGCATTTTTTATTCCTACGAACTCCTAATGAGGCAAAATTTTACAGAAAAACACAGGAAATAGCAGTTAGAGTTTTTGGTTGTGTTTTCAGAGTCCAGATATTTAAGCCCTTTGGAATATAGTTTGAAGCCTTTCCCAAGAGATTGTGGACTGCATGCAAATACATAGTACTGTTGAGCTCAGATAGTACTTAATCTTGAAGGAAAACAGAAAGATATTTCTCCTTTCTCATAATACTGAGGGTGCAGGGATGTAACCTTGGTTTGGTAAATCAGAGATAATGAAACATTGTAATATTTTTTCTCAAGTGTATATTATAATTTTAGTGCACAAAATGGGGTATAAGATAATATGTTTAGCATTGTAGCAATTTCTTTTATGAAGGATATGGTGCAGAAGACCGTTGACTGGAAGAAAAATGTTGAAGTAAATAGTCGGTTGATGAAGAAATTTGAAGAATCTAGAACAGAATTGGAAAATGTTCTCCAGACTGCCCAATGTTGTCTAAAAGAAAAAGGCAAACCAGAGGAACTTCTCAGAAAACATACGGTAAGTATAACTTTATAAGCCATGTTTCTGTTACATATTGCTGAATAAAATACCATTGCAAATAGTGTCACCTAGCCAACTATAGTTAATACCAAGAAAAAGCCAGCAGGATGGAAACTACTTGGAAATACCAGGGCTATAGGTTAAAATAAGAGATCAAAAGCATTCCCCTCAACAACTAAGAATTAGTTTGTTTTTGCTTTAATACACATTTAATTTAACTGAATTTAATTATTTGATTTAAATACCAATAATCAGCACTAGTTTCTACAGTGTGTTTATTGAGAGGGTATTTTTTTTAAGTGTGGATTTAATGTATCTGTATCTGTTCCATAGGAATATATTTAGGTTTGTGAAAGCTGACATACAGTTAAGTTTTGAAATAATGTTTGGGAGAATAATTTGAGAGTCCTTGGATGTTTTACTTCTTCACAGTGTAAATTATGAACATATAGTAAATTGGAATTAGGGTAGAGATCCTCAGGTCATTGGTCATCACTCCTATGACCATTAAATGGACACAGCTATGTAATTTTTCTACAGAACTGATATTTATTGCCATCTTGCAGAATGCTTTTGAAAGTCTCAGTTTAGATGAGCCTTGATATTCTCTGATGTTCTTCCATCCAAGTGTTAATTGGGCCTGAGGCTGCTTAGTTATAAAACCAGACAAGACATCCAGGGAGCTTCTACCTTCCAAGATCTGGAGTATTAACCCCAGCTCTGCTCTTTAGTCTGATCTTTAGTGCCTTCATAATCTGCATAAGAAAAAAAACTTCTACATCCAAATTGCAGCTTCTTATTCTGGGTTAGGATCATATGGAAATTAAAGCACTAGCCTAGCCCTATTCTTATAACCTAGTCCTATAGAGCCGTAGTGGTACAGTGGCTAGAATGCAGTATTGCAGTCTAATTCTGCTGATTGCCAGGGTTTTGATCCTAACTGGCTCAAGGTTGACTCAGCCTTCCATCCTTCCAAGGTCGGTAAAATGGGGAGCCAGGTTGTTGGGGGCAATATGCTGACTCTGTAAACTGCTTACAGTAGGCTGTAAAAGCACTGTGAAGCGGTATATAAGTCTAAGTGCTATTGCTATTCTTCCTGTGGTCAGTGCCCACCCACCTCCATGGTTTTTTTTTTTAAATAGCACAAATATAAATTGCATCCAGTTATCATTCATAAGATCAACCTCAATCATCCATCTAGGTTTCCGATATTAGTACATAGTATACAATTTTGGAATTAACCTTCTGCTTCCCCTGGAAACAATATTAATATTTAAACATGTGATAAATTTCCAAACCAGGAGTTTTTCAGTCAGTTGGACCAAAGGGTGCTCAATGCTTTCCTGAAAGCTTGTGATGAACTTACTGACATACTTCCTGAGCAAGAGCAACATACCCTTCAGGAAGCTGTGAGGAAATTGCACAAGCAGTGGAAGGTGAGTTGTGCCAACCAGCTTTAGTAATAAGTTGTTTTTCTCTGTGTGTAGGCCCTCAAGTCTGTTAACTCCTGGACTAGTTCCTGAAGTTTTCATAGCAAGATTTCAGAAGTAGTTTGTTTGCTTGCTTGCTTCCTAGGACTCAGAGTGAGTGACTGGCTTAAGGTCACCCATATGATTTTGCTGATACGGGACTAAAATATTCAATTTCCCAGTTTTTAGCTTGTTGCCTACACCAAATTAGTTCACCTTGTTATAGGTACACAGCTACAAAATCTACTCTGTCAGAGGAAGAAGAGTCTGTTGTGCAATTATTGTTCTCAGTTATTCCTGTCCAGGCAATATGAAAAATGTTTGTGTACTTTCACAGGTTTACTCAACTCTGTTTTCTTAATTAAAGATACCAGAAAAAGAATCATTTATTTTAAAGATTACAGTGGTACCTCTACTTACGAAATTAATCCGTTCCAAAAGCCGTTTCGTAACTGGAAAATTTCGTAAGTAGAG
>JAEANM010024081.1:0-11227 GCA_017656035.1 Myanophis thanlyinensis
ATCCTGCCTGTATTATTTTTATAAATAAGGCAGCAAACATAGCTAATACGCCTTCTGTTTTCCAGTATATAATTGCATTTTGATGAAATAACAATTCAGTCATGGAATTTACGTGGAAAAAATGCACAGCTTAAGTGATAGCCTCAGTTTTAGTGTTTCAAAAACTGTCTCAAGTTCACTTATGCTATTTTTGTTAATATTGAAAGGGTCTGAATTGGGCCCTAAGCCCGTGATGGTGAACCTATGACACGAGTGCCATAAGTGGCATGCAGAGCCATTTCATCTGGCACATGAACTGTCAGTCAGCTTACCTCCAGCTGCACATGCATGTGTGATTGTGCATGCACACATGCGCGATTGCAGAAACCCAGCTTTGCATGGGCACAATTGTGTATGACATGCGAGCAATATTCAGAGTCCAGCTGGACTTTGGAGCTCTGCTGCGCATGTGCGTGTATTTTTGCGATAGCCATATGCATACACCGCACACATGTGGGAGCTACGTGCATGCAGGGATTCTTCAACACCCAGTAAGTAAAAGGTTCACCACCACGGCCCTAAGCCAAAGCCTTGAACATTGACTCTCCAACCTCACTGGCCAGAACTAACCTGATACTTTGCTGAAGTTGTATAAAACCCACAAATATGGAATGGAACTTTTGAAGCATTCCAACATAGTGTATTCCCTCTTTGAATC
The DNA here is from genome assembly GCA_017656035.1 of Myanophis thanlyinensis. Lineage (NCBI taxonomy): Eukaryota > Metazoa > Chordata > Lepidosauria > Squamata > Homalopsidae > Myanophis > Myanophis thanlyinensis. Next base: position 698 of record JAEANM010024081.1, read on the forward strand.
ATGTCAGGCAGGTCTCAAAATCATATTACTTCAATCTGGTTGGTTTCTGAAAGTTAATCATCTAATCCAGAAGTTGCCCTAGATGCCTTCAACATTTAGGCGTTGCTGATGAAACACTCCTGTTTTAGGGCTGAAGGACAACCAGGACACAGTAGACTGTTTCTAGTTACCGTAAGTACATTTTTCTGTTGGAAGCCACCAAACTGAGTTCAGAATAGCATAGAACGGATGAGGTTCAGCATAGGAGAATGAAACATTCTGAAATTATCCAGAATATTCCAACCCAGATCAATTATCTTTTCATAACCACATAACTACTAACCACTTTACAACATTAGATCTCATGAGAAAAAGAAGAACAAAAAGTAGAGGAAAAGAAGTACAATAGATGGAGGCAGTATCCAGGAAGGGTTTGCTCAGTTTCAGATGGTGATTTGCAACTCTTCTTGGACAGTGACAAGTGACTTACAACGGTGACTTAATAACATCTATATTTAAGATATTGCAATGTGTTTTCCATAAGTTACCCTGGAAAATAACTCAAAAGTTTACAATTAGTCCAAAATGCAGTCTAGTACTAATTATTTAGCCCTGTACAACTAGGGCCATGTTTCTTGATAACAATTATCTTTAGATTTATCTCAGAAAGAATTGAGGAAAGTGAAAGCCATCGGAGTCTCCATACTGTACAACTTCTTGCCTCCTAGAGGGAGCTCCCATTCTGTGCTTGTTCCAAAAAGCATCATGTGCCAATCACAGACCTAGCTTATTATTGTAATGCTTCTGTGTGAGACATGAGTGTTTGGAATTTGGGAAATATATACAGGTAGTCCTTGACTTTCAACCATAATTGATCCCAAAATTTCTGTTGCTAAATAAGACAGTTCTTAAATGAGTTTCAGTTTATTTTAGTATCTTTCTTGCTACTGTTTTTAAGAGAGTCACTTTAGTTAAGTAAATAGAGTTGTAAATGAAACTGGCTTTCCCATTGGCTCTGCAAAAGGTGACCACATGACTCCAGGATACTGCACCTGTCATAATTTTAAGTCAGTTGCCAAGTGTTTAGTTTTGATCACATGACTATGGAAATATTGCAATGGTCACAAGTGTGAAAAGCGATCGTGTCACTTTTTTTATTGCTGTTGTAACTTCAAATGGTCACTAAATGAACTGTTAAGTCAAGGACTGCCTATATTATGTAAATAAATATTTATAAATATCACAGCTGAAAACGCAGCTCACGAGCCTGTTTTTCTGCTGGTAGAGTGTTCAGGCCCCAACACAAGTGATGTTGAACTGGCCATGCCCCCCCAGCCCTCCCCCAAGGTCAAACACAACCCTGATGCGGCCCACAATGAAATCAAATTTGATATCCTTGCAGTAGACAGTGTTTTTCATGTTCAAAATATGAAATTGCCCAGTAAAGCCAGAAGAGGGAGCAAAGACATTGAAAAGCTCAGTCCTTGGAAGATATAAAGTAGATTACTGCATCTATTTTTCCAATAAGATAAAGATATCTGGATAACAAAAAATATCAATACACTATTCCCATGATGGCGAACCTATGGCATGAGTGTCACAGGTGGCACATAGAGCTATCTTGCTGGGCACACAAGTTTTCGGCCAACTTATCCCCAGCAGAGCATGCACATGCAATTGCACATACACAAATGCGCGATTGCAGAGACCAGCTGGTCTTCGGGCCTCCGCTGTGCATGCGCACAATTGCCGCAGGAAATCCAGCTGGTCTTTGGAGCTCTCCTGTGCATGCACATGCAATTGCTCATGTGTGCATGAGTGCCTGCCTGCAGCACGCGTGCATTTCATGTGCAAAAGTGCATGCATGCGCAGATGGTGTGGTTGCACATGCAGTGTACGTGGAGGAGTTGCACGCGAGTGCGGATAGCACACGCAAAGCACGTACGTTTCAGCAGTTGGTAAGTAAAAGGTGCACTATTCCATTTGGGAATTATATTAGAAGTGGAAACCTAGTTCCATGTTACATTTTAGAAACACAAAAAAAGTAAGAAATGTGTTGTACGGTATGTGGGTTTATTTTATTTTTGTAAGTCAACTAATGACAGGGCTTTCTGCAGAAAGATCATGCTTGCTGCTTCTCTTTTGGCTTCTGGCATAGGGCCAGACAAAGAACAGATTACAATTAGCCATTAAATGCAAATTTGCACTGATTAAAATTCAGTTATTTTAAGGAGCTGTTTTAAATTTTTTCCCAAATGAATTTAATGTCTTCTGTTGTTCCCTATTAGCTTCTTTGTTGATGAGGATATTACTAATAGAATCCAGTAATATCAAATGAGTCAGATGTGTAGGACGATTCAAATATCCATCAAAAATGTATACTTGGCAGACTTTGTAGAGAGCTTGTAGAAATCGTCATCAAAAGATAGTTTTAAATTGAAAAAATGAATCAATAAAGGAGAATATTTGTAGTTCAGGGTTGAAATGAGGGATCCTCTGTGCTTTCTGAGCTTGGTTCTTTTCTTTCAGATGTTTCATTGCCCAAACTAGATAACATCAAAAATGCATATAGAAGATTTCTAGCAATAGTTGCAGATCAGCTTCCATTGGCTTAATGGGAAACTGTGATGGGAGAAAGACTGACCTTCATATGCTGCTTGTGGGTTTCTTAGAAGCATCTGCTTCACCATTAATTGAAAAGGGATAAATAAATCTAATCTCTTATGCTCTTGTTTGGGAGGGTCATCAACAGTTCAAAACATCAAATTCATTAGCTTCTGTAGAACTATACTATCAAGTTACATCTGAATCCCAAGAATTGAGGCAAAGATGGTTAAATGATATTAATATTTTGCAGGCTGATTTTCAGTTCACCCTACTGTACATTAGTGTAACTATTCACATGAGGATTAAACATGCTGAACCCATAGGAAAAAAACATACATTTTTAAAATCTGTTTCCTAAAATATTCCTTTTTTTTTCATTAAGCCCCCAATTCTGTGTATACATTATTGGGAATACATTCTCCTTTCTTTAATACAAACAGATCTCGACTAATTTGAGCCCAAAATTTATGTTGCTAAGTGAGACAATCGTTAAGTGAGTTTTGCCTCATTCTATGATATTTCTTGCCACAGTTGTTAAGTGGATCATTGCAGTTGTTAAACTAGTAACAATTACATGAATCTGGCTTTCCCATTGACTTTGCTTATCAGAAAGTTGCAAAAGGTGATCACATAATCCTGGGACACTGCAGCCATCATAAATATAAACTAGTTGAAAAACATACAAATTTTGATTAGAGATTCTGCAATGGTCAGTATTTCTGTAACTGAACAGTCACTAAACAAATGGTTATACACAATCACATTACCCAAAACAACTGATTTTATTCAATAGGAGTTACTGTCAGGAATTATAGTGTTTGTGGATGATGTTTTCTGTAGGCTTATATATGATTTATGTAATATTTAAAACTTTGGGCTATTCTGGAGTTTTGATAAAGAATAATACATAAATATTTGAAATCAAATAGATCCCATCCAGTCAACCAGGGTTTAACTATTTCTAGGTTACTATACTATTCATAGAACCTAGGGTGGAATAATAACTATTTTGCAATTCTTTAGTATCATTTTTGGTCAAATCTTGAATTAGCAAATCTTTCAGTGAATATATAAAGGTCATAAAAATATACACAGTTTTGTTCATTATATTATTTATGATTTAATACAGTACAAGTCACAAAAAGCTATCTAATTTTAAAACATTTCAAAATACTGGTTGGTGATGTTTGAAAACCTATTTTAATTTCAACAGAAACAAAAATATAAATTAAGAATGATGTTTGATTTCTTTGACAATTTAATGACTTTCTTTAAAAAAAAAATAGCAAATCCTGCTATGGATCCTTTTCTTCCAGCTGGCAAGGTGTTATGAATGATAGCATTATTTTTCCATCCAATTCTGTCAACATGCTTTTATGAACTGGAGCCCACTGAACATAGGACTTAATTTGGAATAAATAGGCTTGGAGTCATACTGCAGTGCACAGATTTTTTAACAGATTGGCGTTATTCTAGATTCCAGGTGGTGTTGTGATATTAGGTTTTTCATGCCCTCTGAATAGTTGTTTAAGCAGCCAATACCATTTGTGTCAGCTGTAGCTTATCTATAGCCAACAGCTTAGGTATCAGGAAAGCAAGCTTGGGAATCAGAAGTATCTTCGCTTTGTGGAATTCTTGGCTTGAGTGACTGCCAGAGTTTGAATTGTAAAGCATAACTTTCAGAACATAAACAAACTACTTGGCAGGCCCCTGGGCTATTTGTGCAATAGTATTTTCAGCTCTGGACATTAGTGACTCCAACTTCTTTCCAAGAAGCGCTATGAAACACCTTTGAAAAAGTAAGTAATTGTGCTCCCAAAATATAGTTCCAGAATGCTACCCCTGTTGAATACATTGGTAAATAAAAGCAACAATTTTTATTTTAATTAATCTTTTTGATTATTTTTTAATGAGTGCGGCCATGAAAAACTAGCAGGGCTAAAAGGGGAGAAGTGGGTGGGAACAAAATACAAATGTTACTTATGTATCAATGTTTCATTAAACAAATGAATAAATAAGAGGAACATAAGGGTGATTGATGATCACTAACTGCTACTGGTCAGATAAGCCAAACAATCCTGGGACATCTCAGTTTTTTAATTCAGTGTTATTGTATCTATATATAGAGATTTTGAAGGAAAATGGTTTTGTAAACTTTTTCTTAAAAGGAAAACACACCAGTTGAGGGTTAAAACTTATTTATTTTGTGGTCAAAAATAATGGCATTTTTCTCATTTTGAGGATTATATTTTGAGAAGTATTCTTGATGTCACAGCTTGATTTCTTCTAATATATAATTAAAAAATACACAATAGTCTATTAAAATTCCATATGCTCTAATTTTGTTGGATAATTAGAATTTTTGCAAAGTATTTGTTATTGTTAGTTGCAAAGTCATGTCCAACTTGCAAAGTATATTTTCTACTAAAACATAGAAATTGAAAAAGTTCCAATACGAAAGTATTCTCAGATGTTGTTACTATGATGTCATTCTTTGCTACTTGTAAATTCCTATTTGCTATTAAGGATCTTATAAGATGCTTTTATCATTAAAGCTCCAGATATTGAAAACAAATCCATACAAGCAAGAAAAGCTAAAAGATATAATGACGATATGATGATCGATCACTTTCAGAAGAAGTAGCAACCATAAATAGAGAAAGCATTCGCTCAAGGATTCCTAAAATATATTTTCTGGATCTTCCTTAGAAAGGAACTGTTTATTGCTAACAAAATGTTGTGCAAAACCTGAGACTATAGTTTACTTGCAAAGCCCAGTTTGTCAATAAAGTACAGCCAAAGCAGAAAGAAAGAAATCAGAAAGGAACAAATTGCAGACTTATGATAGATATAGAAGGGGTAGTACAACCATCCTTATGCTCCTTGATCTCTCAATAGCCTTCGATACCATCAAATTTAGTATTGGGCCAGTTATGGGGTCTGGTGCTAGATGGCACAGTCTTGCACTGATTTGGCTCCTTTCTCCAAGGCAGATTCCAATCAATGTTGATACAGAGATCCAGTCCACAGCTGCTCTTCTATGATGTGCCACAGGGCTCTCCACTCTTTTTTAACATGTACATGAAACCATTGAGTGAAACCATAGGTTGAATATAATTAATATCCAGATGATACTCACCTTTATATTTCCATCCCTGATGATCTAAGGGATGCTGCTGCTGCCTTCTCATGGGGTCTGGAGCCTGTGGGAGCCTAGGTGGGTGACAACAGGCTTTGGCAAGACTGAATGGCTATAGGTATACAAAGCTTCAAGACTCAGGACTCTGACATCTTTAGCTCTGGAAGGAAGGGCGCTACCCCAAACAAACCCAAACTGCAACTTAGGGATTTTCCTGGACTTGCAACTTCTGCTCAAAGAGTAGGTGGCAGTTGTGGCTGAGTGAACCTTTGAACAACTTCAGATTGTACATCAGATGCAGTCTTCCCTGGATAAGGAATCTATTTGCTCAGTCATTTAATCCCTGGTCATCTCATGCTTAGATTATTGCAATGCAGTTACATGAGGCTATCCTTTATGAACATTCAAAAGTTCAATTGGTACAGAGTAGGGATATAGGCAGTCCAAAAGTGGTTCACGTTACAACACTGTTCAGAGAGTTGCACTGGCTACTAATTTTTGTTTCTAGGTACAATTCAAAATGTTGATTATTACCTATAAAGCCCCGAATGGTATGGATCCAGGTTACTTGAGGAAGCATCTCATCCGTATGGGACAGTCCCCCTCTACCTGTGCTGGCAGAGAAGTCATACTATGAATCGCATCATTCAAGAAATTCTGATTGGCAAGGACCAGGAGAAGAGTCCTCTTGACTTTCTGTAAGAGCCTGAAGACCTGGCTCTATCATTTGGTTTGGTGTCCTGATTGGGGGAGTTTTACACTGGAGGTGATTTAATCAACTAATAGCAGTTCCTGCCGCCCATGATCCCCATACATTCTGGCCCTTGGTCCCCGTCTTAGTTATAACTTGCACTATTATAATTTTAATGTGATTTTATATTCATACATTTATAATTTCATTTTAATGTTGAAAAAGTCACCTTGTGGCGAGATTTGTAATTAATAAAAAATAAAATAGAGGAGGATTATAAGCAAGAACCAACATCCTTCAGAAATCTGAGACAATCAAATCTTGGAGTACTCAGAGGACTGCCAGACCAAGGGTTAGAAGCATATGACTCTCCAGAAGTTATTGCACTTTAATTCCCATTAACCCTTATTAGTGACCATGCTAACAAAAGCTTATGGAAAGTTGGAATTCAGCAATGTCTTGGGGGACCAGACATTGCTTACTCCTGAGAGTGTCTAAGAATATCTTTATTCTGCATAAGTGTCTCACAGCTAGATGTAAGCTTCCATTTCTCCATATTACATCCTAAATATTTTTTTCCATTGAGTTTCTTTCTAAAGCACATTAATTTCAAATTGTGCCTTCCGGTCTTTTTTTGTTTGTTTCATTTTTGAAAATCTTTTTTTTTCAAGTTCTTCAAATTTTTGTTATATAAAACATAAATAAAATAAAATAGGAAATTAAGGGAAGGAAAAGGAGCAGGCAAAGGGGAAAGTGAGTTACAAGGGGGAGGGGGATGAAAGAAAGGGCATTGACTGTCAAGTCTTAGCACAGTACAAGAAAAAAACACTCCATCCTCAATCTTTTGCTTTTACACATTAATATATAATTAGCCATTTCAAATCTTTCTGATCAAGAAAACCAAGGCAAAGTTTCAATCTTTTTTTCATGACAAGCACAAAGTCCTGAAGAGATATCTAAATGAAAATGCATTTTCCTCTGAATAAAATTACCAATTTAACTATTCTTGCTTTATCTTCCTTGCTATGGAAATGGTATGTCACCATTTTTATTAACAAGGTTCATTGTATTCTTTCAAATTCTACTGAAAAAAAAGGAATCCCTCTTTTTCACCCTTTTCTTAAAGTGCTAAACTTTTTTTTTGTCAAAACTTTCAAGTGCATCTTTTTTGCTTTGACTTCTTAACATACAAGTTTTAAATTTCAGTATTACATTTAGATCCCTCCCTCCAAAGTACATTTTATAGACTAATATTTTTTGTAAATATCCCTTTTAACACACAAGAGTTTATATACAATATATTACATATATATTACATTTTTAAATTTTGAATTAAATCTTTCTTTCAGTTACATGTATTGAACAAAGAAAAATCCATGATAATTCCAGTTAACTCATTAAGTTTAAGTCACTCCTTCCAGAAGTAAAATATTTTTTTTCTCTGGAAGTTTTATCAAAGAGTTATAGGCCTTTCTTTTTATCACAAAATCCTTAACTTGTTAATATCCTTAAAGAAAAAATCCATTTTTTTCCTCTCTTCTTCTTTCTTCTTTCAGTTATATTGAGAAGTTTATATTTAAACCATAATAATGAAAGTTAATATCAGATTCTTCCAAAACAGTAATGAACTCCTCTGCATTTTCAGCTACTTGTAAAGTTTCAGCTGCTTGTGAAGTTGTCTTGGTAGATTGGTAACATTCTCCATATGTTTGCATTTCAGTAATTTGGGAGGATTTTGTATCATCCTTGGAACACAGCTAGTCAACAAATTGGCAAATTTTATTTAGAGACCTTTCAAATATATCTCTAATAGTCTGTTTCACCATCTTGGCTTCCACTTCTAATCAGGATAAAAAAAATTTAACCAGTCACAGCAAAGAGTTCAATCTACAAGTTACTATAATAATAAACTAAAATCACAGCCTTCAGTTTTTATATGTCTCTATCAGCTTTCCTCCCCTATCACTACAATTCCTTATTTGACTTGCCTTAGCAACCTTCTTCCTTGTTATTTAAGACAAAAAGAAATCCCTAAAATGGCATGAGTCTTCAAAAAGGCGTAACAAGCTGTGACTAAAAAGAGCCTCTTTTTAACTTGACTTTAAAAAGAATAATAGTTTTTGAAGGTGATTAAGAAGAGAAGGGCACAACTTGCTGTTCATTTGAAAGGTGAATTTTAAAATGGAGGCTTCTTCAACTCTGAACAGATTGCAGCTCCCCCCCCCCCAACTTTGAACATGCAGATAGCTTTGGAGACAAACTCTAGAAGCCGTTTGCCAGCTTAAGTATTGGAGAGTTCCTAGAGGAAATTCTTCAACCCATCCTAACCGGGTGGGTCATAAAACCTGAAAGAATGTCAGTCTCTTCAATTAAAGGCTGGAGAACTACACCTCAGGAAAAAAAATCCTTGAGAGATCTCTCCCTAGGTGTGTGTTTTTAGTTGGCCATCTTCCTGAAAGTCAAATTGTGATTTCCAGTCTTGTCAAGAGTTTGTCTTTGAGTTTCTCCTATTTTGAAATTAACTGTTATGAGACGAGTGGTCAAGAGCATTCTTTATTTCTCTTAACAAATGTTCCAGCTAACAGTCCTCTAATGACTGGTAAGGGTCAACCCCCAAACTACCCTGAAAACAGCCTCCCTCAGTCTCTCAAACACAGTCCCAATAACACAAAGAAAGCTCACACAGTAGGAGCACACTCACAGGGCACGGTCCGGGGTTCCAAATCCAAGCCGCAAGGCAGAGTGCAGGCACAAGACAGGGGCAGTCCTCAAGACAAGAAACAAGTCCTAGGCAAGAAGCAGTTCCCAACGCACAGTGAAGCAAAGGCCAAATGCAGGCCACAAGAGAAGGGCTAGGTCCAAAAGTAAAGGTGAAGAGTGAGGCAAGGCAAACAGCATCACACATGAGTCAAAGCTAGCGGATGTATACCAAAGCAAACAATTGTTCCTGGCAAAGACTAACTCCCCATGGCTTCTTAAATTATCCCCATCCAGGTGTTCCTTATGAGGAGAGGTGGGGTAACGTCCTTCTGAATAGCCTTGCAGTTCTCTGAGCTTGCCTATGGTCCACTCCGCTTGCCCTTGGATCAAGTGGAGTAGACAGCTGTTCCTCAACAGAAGAGATCAGCTGCCTATCAGCACCACAGCCAGTCAGCAGCCAATCCCCCCTGTGTCTGTGCAAGCAGGAAGCTTTCCATCTGGTTGACCACCTCCCCCAATGCCTGAGGATCCCAGGACAGCATTATCCTCAGCTCCTGGTGTGCCTTCTGTCAGATGGTCCCAGTTCCAACTGCCCCTGCCCGAACCAGGTTCTGACAGGGCCATCCCCCTGCTAATCATGACCCTAAATGTTTATCCATCCTTGAGAATAAATGAATGCTTTCCATTAATACACTTACTTTTTATTTTTCTGTTGCTACTGCCCTTTACAACAATAAAAAAAATGTTAGAAATAATATTAAATAAAACATAACAATATAACCATAAATCAGTCAAAAGAAACAAAGCTACAGATGACATAACACTTTACAGTAAATATTAGCTTCATATAAAGTAGATGGGTCTTAGCCTGAGTCAAGTTGCCAATAGAATGGATGCCAATTACAATTCTAAGGAATGAGCATTTCAATCTTAGCTCTTATCTTGCAGAATCTCAATATTCCTTTTCTAATGACAAATAACTTAAGCTTTTCTTTCTAAAATCTAAAAATGTGGTCTAGTTGATGTCAGGTTGCTTTTTTAAATGATGATAATGGCATGCGACAAAAATATTTTTTTTATTAAAAGATTTTTTATTTTTAAAACATACAAAAATACAGAAAAAAACAACATAAAAAAACATAGAAAAACAAAAACAAATCATCAAATTCTATGCTTACAATGTGTCAGTTGGTTACAAGAAACAATATTTTTGTGCTATTCTTTCATAGTCTTCCTTTATAATTATATTCTAATTCATCATTTATTTATCTTAACATATCTATTACTTATTCTTTAGACTAATCTTTTATTCCTTCACTTTCATGCGAGAATTCTCGGTATTTATACTTCCAAGTTCAACCAATGGTTATATATTTTTATATTCAATCTATATCTTTATATTGATTTCTTTTAC
>JAEANM010024082.1:0-11226 GCA_017656035.1 Myanophis thanlyinensis
ATTAGAATTAGAATTAGAATTAGAATTAGGATTCTTTATTGGCCAAGTGTGATTGGACTCACAAGGAATATATAATGAGTACAGCAGTTTCTTGTCACTTGCTAGAAAGACAACATAATTTAGCTTCCTGGCTGGTGTGCCTACTCCAGGACAGCAACTAATCTCTGCTGTAAAGGCCATCCAGATCAAATGGCTCAACTCTTAAACAGATGTTGAGATCCAAGAATTTCTTGCTGCAACCTGTTGGCCGTTTTTAAATATGACGTATAAATACATACATTTTCATCCCGTTTCATCTCCACAAAAACAGTGAGACCACAGACCCCAAGTTGCCAGTTTGCCTTTATTTTGTTAATTGGTTTGAATTAAGCCATTTAGTACAAGAATCCCAGAAAAAAAGGGAAGTCAACTTAATATCCAGAAAGAAGAACTGCAGCACATCAGAGGCAACAAGGGAACATGGGCTGTTAAAAAAAACACAGGCACATATAGACAGGCCGGTATGGCAGTGGATCGCTTCACAGTATCGAGGGAACACGGCACCGGCACGTCATCTGCTTCCCCTTGGAAGTACGGCCTCTCTCGTAGAGGCATCACACAAAGGAAAGAGCAGGGAGCCATTTCCTTGGTGTCATAAAATCCCGTGGCTGGCCCACATGCAGAAGAATAAGAAGGTGGCAGGGAGCCACGGTGTGCGAGGGGCAACTCTGGCCACTTAACTACAGCTGCCAACGTGACGGTTTGGTGCTCCTGCGTACATTGCAGACGGGAAACAAATGCGGTTAAAGAACAAAGCATCACAATCTGTCCAAGTCAAGGAGGGTTCAACAATCACAACTGCGGGTTGCAGGGATGACCCATTCTTCCATCTCAGAAATCTACCATCCCGTTCTGTGGGTTAGAGACAGAGCTAACCTGCCAGGGAAAAAAATGATCAGCATGGAACCAGTTCCGTTCAGATTCCCCGGTCTGAGTCCTCCTGAGCCGCACACCTTGCTTTACACGTAGTCCTCGGCTTACAGCCATCCCTTTAACGGCGGTTTAAAGTTACAAGGGGCATGACAAAAGACCCACTCTCAAAGTCATGACCATGACATCATTTTAAGTAGTCCTCGACTTACAGCCACAACGGAGCCCCAAGTTTCTGCTGTTAAGCGAGACAGGTGCTTACGTGAAGTTTGCCCCATTTTTACGACCATTCTTGCCACATTTGTTAAGCGAATCACTTCTCTGGTTAATTCAGTAACAGGGTTGTTAAGTGAATCGGGCTTCCCCACTGAGGCTGCTCGCCAGAAAGGTCACAAAAGGGGATCACATGACCCCCCACCCCACCCGAGGGGACACATTCAACCGTCATAAATATGAGTCAGTTGCCAAGCCTCTGAATTTTGATCATGTGGCGATGCAGTGGTCGTTAAGTGTGAAAAACGGCCATAAATGATCGCTTTTTTCCAGTGCTGTTGTAACTTTGAACAGTCACTAAATGAACTGTTGTAAGTGGAGGACAACTGTACATCATCCCTGCGATGATTACATCAGGATTGTGATCCTGATTTGGTTGCTTGGCAACCAGCTCCCACTTACAATGGTTATAGCATCCTTGTAGTCATGGGATTGCAATGTTAACCCTAACCCTCCCAGCTAACCTCCTGGCCGTATGATTCACATAATGATTTTCTGATTTGCTTAACCACCATAGCAAAAATAGTCATTAAAATTTGGACCCAGTCACATGATTCACTTAACGACCACATCATTAGCGGCCAAAACTCTGGTTCCAATTGTGGTCCGTAGGTTCGAGAACTACTTCTGCAGTCCAAAGTATTCAATGACCAGCCACTCCATCGAGCTGCATTTATGCTTTGAATTCAGTCACACATCATGTCGGAACTGCAAAATGTATCTTAATCTCTCTGGTCAAATAAGTACTGATAGAACAATCTTGTAAATATATCCAACGTTTTGGTGATATTCAGGTGGAAATAAGTCACTGCCCAGCCAAGTGCTAGAACTGCATGAAATTGAAAGAAAAGTGCTTGGCAATCACTTTAGCACACCCATAATCATTATGTTGTACCATAGTAGCAGCCTGTAGAAACCCACATCTATTTTCAGGTAATTTCAAGGTTCGTTTAGTGTGGCCAGCATTTACCTGGAAACCTGGGTGCTCCCCTGATCTTAAACATTCAACCTTACACAGAACTAACGAATACATAGTTAAACCATCCCCCAAGGTTGCTCTGTGTCCCCAGCCCTACACAACCAACAACACGGATTAAGTTCCAACTATTTATGTTCTTTTCATGGATCATTAAGTCCTTTTCACCACCACCCCCCCCCCCAGTGTGTCTTTGCAAAAACCACAAGAGAAACTGCTTCCAAAATGTTTTCAAGTTCCTGGAAAAAAAAAAAACAAGGAATAGAAGCTATTAAGAATGGGGGACAACTGGGAAGTTTTTACACCATGGTGGTATTTTTGTTTTGTTTTCTTTTGTTACAAAAGAAAAAAGAAAAAAAGAGCGGTGCGGCTAGTGCAATTTCTGTCTTTAAACACCAGATGTGGAACCGATCCGTATTACGAAGAGGGAATCAATCCCAGATTGAAAACTCTTAGCGCAGGTCGAGATATTTCTACGCCAAAAGCTGTTTTATCTTATCGGAGGACTTGATGATGATTTTGGACTCAATTGCATATCTATCCTTCTGATGTAGAGATGAATCAAGTTCTTGTTAAGTGGGAGACGTCTGTAGTGGGAATCTCCAGATCTTGCCACACAAGAGTGCCAGCCAGCTGGGGTGGCCAAGATCCCAGATCCCAAACTCTTGAGGAATTCAGCCCACCCCACCCCACCCCACCCACCCGCAAAAAGATCCCACTGGAGGCTTCAAAATAATGCAATTAAGGCTGTAGTCCTGTTGTGCACAAATTCAGGCATCAGTCTTGGCATTCCTTGGTGTGGGGTCGACTTCCAAGCAAGTGTGCCCAGGAGCAGGCTATGGATTTCAGAGGAAAAGAGGCTTAAAACTTGTGCTTGGCTCTCTTGGAAAGCAACAGGATCCCCAAAGTGCTTGAATTAAAATCTGGACTGCATTCAGAAAAAAATACATATTTTTCCTTCTCCGTGATGCATTACCATGGTTGTTTATTGTGTTACCTTTCCCCACCTTTATTTTTATTTATTTTTTTCAAATGAAATCGGACAATATAGTAATTGGAAAAGGAGCCTAGAAAAATGCTTTGAGGAGGGGATGCTGGAGGTACCAGAGGGGGTGGGGGCAGAGAGGATTTTCTTCTTTTCCCCAGGCCAATGTTTCTCAGCCTCGGCGACTTTTAAGAGGCGTGGAACTTCAACTCCCAGAATCCCCCAGCCTGCATATGCATGTACCTTAAACATCTTAAAAATCACTGAAGCTGAGAAACCCCACCCAATCTGCTCAAAGTGGAAGAAGGCGTACATGCCTTTCCCTTCCTTACCCCCATATGTCTTAAAATACGGTCTGGGGAACATACACTACACCACTTTCACAGACACATGCGCTCACACCTGTGCCAACTCCAGACATGAATGTCCGTATCAAACGGACATGAAACCCGCTCTCAAGCACGCATCAAACCTGCAGCGTAGAGCCCTCCCCATGCTAGGCACATACTGTATGCATCTTCTCTCCCCCCTACAATGCCCCTCCCTGGTCCTTTTGTAAAACACACACACACATTCCAAAATCCCAAATAAATACAGAAATGCACGAGACCAACATGCTCCGCCCACCCCCAGCTTTTTGTCAACATGCCACTCGGCCTAGCCGCAAACTCACAAAGATTGTGTGCTCTTGTTTGAAAGGAGGTTTTGCGAGCTCTGCCTTCCTTGGTGGCATCTTATATTCCCCCTTTGACATCTATGTCCCAGAGCCCAAGGGATGGCTTTCTTCCAGGAATTGGCTTAATCTCTGGGAAAACCAGCAGGGGAAAGTGGTTAATATTTTAATTGGGTTAAAAAGGGATGCTTATTACAAGTTAGAACTATTTTGGTTTGAATACTGGAAGAGAAGAGAAAGAAGGGTTCGGGGAGTTATTAATGGCTCACTTTCTCTTCGTCTTCCAAAGCCTGCAGTCTTCCCCAGCGCTGAGCAAAACACGGTCAACAGCGCCCCTCCGTGTCTGTTCAGCGCACATGATGTGAGCATGGTTTGAGAGCAGCCCTGGCTGGATTTCCAAGCATCCTATTGTGATTCACATTGCCAAAGCGGTCGAGATGATGTAATCCAGAAGGCATCAGCTGCAGTCATCTTATGGGAACCGAACACTCCTCCTCCTCTGAGGTTTAAAAGTCCACGGTGAGAAAGAAGGGCAAGGTGGAACAAAGCAACACGGGGCACAACCAAAAGAAGGAAGATGGGACACACAATGGAACTGGCAAGAGGCGTGACGCTGCCCCAAAGGCTGAAAGGATGCCATCAACATTATCTTCGGTGTGATGTCCATGCTGATTTTCTGGAGAGAAACCTCCTGCAGGGATAGGACCTGCCTTGAAAGATTTTGTATGCTCTCCAAATCATAAAGAGACTCCCCAAATGAGGCAGGTATAATGCCCAACGCGGGAGCCAAAGACGTGAGTAACCTCTGAGTAACCTCGTCGGATAGATCCTTCCAAAGTCTTTTTTTTATTCACAGTAATCCGTACTGTGTAACCCCCACGAATACTGGCAAGCAAGAGGAGGGGACAGAAACAACCCCAGAGCCCAGCCCCGAGGATCCAAACCGTGCATCTGGTCACACCGCCTGACCCTCAGCAGTAGCTGTGCGTCTGGCCCTCGGCATACACCGTCCAGCTGGGCCCAAGGTAGCACCCAGACGAAGACCCCTCTCTCCTTTCCACGTTGCCATACTGTGGGGAAGATTCATCCAGCTTCTGCAAGGGGGCAGAGGCCTGGCTCCCCACGTGGGGGGCGGGCCCATCGTAGGTGATCATGGGTTCCGGATCGTACGTGGGATGACCCCAACACGCTGAGGGCGGGCGGTAGAACTGCCACACGGCACGGCTGCAAGGCAAAACGTCCATCAGTTGGCGGTGTTGCCCCAAGGGTGCATAGCCCCAAGCCAGTTTCTGCTTCTGAGGCAGGGGAGGTCTGCTGGGCTGGGGCAAAGCCTGAGGAGCTCCCGGGTCAGAATGACTACGAGGATGTGCCACTTCAGGGGGAGGAGGAGGGGACGGCGTGGGGCTGACCGACGAGGGCTCAGGGAAGGGCACGTTGACATAGATGGGCTCCTGGCGGGTGACGGCCGGAGGCATCGACTGGATTTGCAGCTGGGGATTCTTTAGGATGGGTGCCGGGGGGAGATGGGTCTGGCGCCAGGGCCTTTCAAAGATCCCATAGGAGGCATTGAACGTGGCCAGATACTCAGGGGGCGGGCAAGAGGGCCACGGGCGCGCCACGCCAGGATAGGCAGGAGGTTCCCCCACAATCTCATAATAGAGATTCTCGTGTTCCGGCTGAGAAGGAGGACTCCCGTTGATGCCGACTCGAGAGGAGACCGGGAAGTGGCTGCGATGCCGGAGAGGATGGTCCGTGAGGCAGGGCTGAAAAGTGGAGGACCTCGTTTTGAGGGGCAAGTGGCTGGTCATTACAGGAAAGTGGGGAGGGGGTGGAGGCTTAGGTGGGGCAGACGAGGGACCGGACAAAGGAAAGGCGTCTTGAGGCTGGCGGAAAGCTGGGTAAGGGCCCGACAGGGGAGGCGGTGGGGGATGCAAACCATAGGCAGGAGATGGGGAGGACAGGTGGTAGGGATCCGAGAAGGAAAGTGCCTGAGAGTCTCTCGGGTCTAGCTCGGTGAGGACCCTCCTGTAAGGGGAAAAGAAATCCGAGCTACCCAAGGGAGAAGATTGGCTGAGAGGCACCTGCAGAGAAACAAGGCAAACCAAATGAGCAGCAAGAAGCAGCATTTCAAGCAGGCAAACCCCTCCCACCCTCGTCCCTTCCTTCACCCCCTTCGACCGCCTGGCTCCATCCCATCCTCCTCCTGTAGCTAAAATCTCCATCAGGTTGGCCAGAAAAGCCAGCCAGCACAGGTTTCCCTTCTTGATCGCGAGGAAGGCTCAGAACAAGTTGGTTTTGTTTATTTATCATACTCTTTTTATCTTTCGGCCCAGATCACAACACAGGAGGGGGAAGGGGGAAATTGCAGCAAGGAGTTAACCGGGAAGGGGGATGGGAAATCCTTCTAGAAATATTCCAAAATCTGCACCTTGCCTAATGGCAAAGTGATCCCAGCTCTGTCCCAGCCCTTTGTGAGCTGATCCCTCACCTGGCTGCCTCCCTTTAAGTTGCGGCTGTGGCTGCCGATGCTCCTGCCCCTGGCCTGCGCCTGGAGAGGGGAGAAGCCAGGTGCCTTGGGGCCGGGGCGCACCATGGAATAGAGCGCTTGTGCGCCGCCCGTCAGCTCCCCCGCCTTGCACTCCAGCGACAGAGAGCGCCGGAAATGCGTCCGAGGTTCCCTCTGCTTTAGGCTGGCCTGTCGCTTTTGCTGTAAGACTGCCTGGTGAGCGCTCTCGGCAAGCGCCAGCGCCATCAGGCGAGCCGGGTTCTTGGGTGGAGGTGGTGGCGGGATGTGCCGCAGCAAGGACAATGCACCGGGAGACACAGGAGCAGCTTCAGACTTCGGACCTGAATTAGGAAAAGAAAGAGGGCAGCGTAAGGATTGCACGAGGGAAAAAATGAAGGAAAAGGACAGTTTCTCCTGTGCAGTTGTCTCCCACTCTAGGAGGTGGTACTCAACTCCGTTTCTCAGCCAGCATTGTCCAAAGACCCTTCTGCGGTCATGTGACTAGCAGGACTATACGCTGAGGCCCATGGAACGCTATTACTTTCCCATCAAAGGGGTACCTATTGATCTACTTGCATTTATGTACATGCTTTCCAACGGCTAAGTGGGCAGGAGCAAGAACGGGAACTCACCCGTCACGTGGTGCTCAGATCTCGAACCTGGCTGTCAGCTTTCTAGCTGACAAGCTTTCCAGCTGACAAGCTCAGCAACTTTAACTGCTGAGCCATCGTGCCCACTTGCATTAGGAAAAGAGAACACCAACTTTGCAGGAAGGAGAACTCAGTGCGAGCTTCGTCTAGGGTTTTGTTTTTTTTATTACTTAATAAATATTGTTAATCTAGACTGGAAAGCTGGAAGCTTCATCAGAGTTGGGAAAACGATGGCCCTCCAGATGTCGCACTTTTTTATTACTTAATAAAGTAATAATAAAGTTTTTTTTATTACTTAATAAAGTATTATTAATCTAGGCTGGAATGCTGGGGATTTCATCAGAGTTGGGGGAAATGAGGACCCTCCAGATGTTACATTCCCAGCTGGGTGTTGCGATTCAGCAAACTCTTGAGGCCATAGCCTACTCACCCACCCATCCCCCAACCCTACAGGGCATCCCAAAAAATAGCAGGAGTAGAATTTGGGATGATATTGATGACAGGGGAAAGGGGGGGTATGTCATGTGTTCATTCGAAAATAGGTTTCCCCCCCCTGAAAATCCATAGGACAATCCCTGGAACGCTGGGGATGGGAAAACAAACCTTTGGGAAAACCGCAACCTGACCATAAAGGTTCCTTTCGCACATACATGCTAGTCGTTCCCGACTCTAGGGGGCAGTGCTCATCTCCATTTCTAAGCCAGACGGCCAGCGCTGTCTGCTGACGATTCCACGGTCATGTGGCCGACTAAACGCCAAAGGCACACGGAGCACCGTTACCTTCCCACCAAAGTGGTCTCTATTTTTCTACTTGCATTTTTTACTTGCTTTCGAACTGCTAGGTTGGCAGAAGCTGGGGTGAGGAACTCCGTTACATGGCGCTAGGGATTCGAACCACCGACTGTTCTGATAGACAAGCTCAGCATCTTAACCACTGGAGCCACTGTATCCCCAGTCTGCCTATAGGTAGAAGTTATGTTTTATTCTGCCCACTCTTTTGTGTGAAGCGTAACAATGATGGTAATAAAGAGTGAAGAGCATCAAAAAATCCTTACTGGGTGGAGACAAACGATCTTGGGCTTGAGAAATCTTGCCACGGACTTCATGTTCACAAGTGTTGCTGAGTTGTCCACCTGCCGTACTCAGGAGCATGGAGATCATATGAGGAGGGGAGCTCAGCCCTCTGGACTCCCCGCTAGCGAACATTTCCAACACTTTGTCCGGCAAGGAAACAGACAAGGTTTCGGATGCATCTTGGCTGATGTTGGGATGGGAGCAGGGTGAGAGAGCTGCAACGGGACTGGCTGAGCTGGAGTCATCTGAGAGGGACGGCTGCTGCACAGGAGGGCTACACTGGTACGTTAGCGGGTCAAAGTCCAGCCCGCGAAGTCCAGGAGGGCTTAATTCCAACTCCGAGTCCAGCTCCGAGTCACCTTCCAGCCAAGAGGAACGCCGACGGGAAGCCACATCGTCTGTCCCAGTGGCCAAGCCTTCCCCACGGCCGGACACAGAAGACCCCAGAGAAGAACACGAGCGGCATTGTTTGAGGGTAGGGAAAGCATCGCTGCTGGAATGTGGACGTCTCAGGGAAGGCAGTTTGGGGAGACCTAAGAGCCAAGACCCAAAAAGAAAGAAACGGCATAGATCAAAGTTCTCCAGTTTGTTTATTCAACAGCCTAGGTGTCCAAGAGTCAACACTGTGAAGAAGAATTATTTCTATTTCTGAAAAATGGTCGGCTTGCATGGACCCAGATCTTGGTAGAAGGCAGTCAGTGCTTAGCAGATTCTTGTCTAATTTACTGATCAGAAATGGTATAGGGTCTTCTGTGTGAGCAGGGGACTGGACTAGAAGACCTCCAAGGTCCCTTCCATTATATAATGCTTTCATTAAGGTATTGGTCAGAACCGTGACCTCTACTCCACTCCACTCCACTCCCCACTCCTCTCCACTACACTACACTACACTCCTCTCCACTCCCCACCACTCCATTCCTCACTCCTCTCCACTACACTCCCCTCTCTTCACTATACTACCTCTCCACTCTCCACCATTCCACTCTCCACTCCTCTCCACTACATTACACTACACTCTCTTCAGAAAAAGGTGGCGGTATCTGTATTCTCACTGCAGGAGTTACAACTCAATAAAGAACATCCTTCAAATTCAGAGGATCTTAAGTTTAACACCTAGCATGATGGGATAGTAGGTGACGAACAAGCCTCCCCTAAAACCTGGACACTCAACAGACCAAATGCTCCTAACATCTGGCTTCTTACACATCTGGTTTAATGCCAAAGCCAGGAATTAAGAGCAATGGGACAATGTCCTACAGATCAATCTTCACATTGTTTAAGGGATGAAATCAGCACCTGTTTCAGAAAAGCTGCAATTGTCCTACAGCCACTTTCTCAGCCTCGATAAGTTCCAGCTAACTGGACCATCAACTCCTGGAACTGTCAGCAATGACCTAACTGGCTATGAAATGCTGGGAAACGGAAGCCCTGCCTGTCTAGAAGTCGCTTGGGAAACAGTGCTTTGAAGAAATATTCCCTGAGAGTTGCCTTAAGTTCATGCATTCCATTTTGATAGAGCAAAATCGTGGGGGATCAGCAGACAAAGGGGCCATTACCTGTTAGACTAGCCTGAGATGTTAAAGATTCTTCACTTTTGGCAGATCGCAAGGTGACCGTCTCACCACGGCTCCCTAGAGGAAAAGAGGACCAAGGAATAGATGAGCGTTCTCCGTCTTAAAAAAGGCCCCGAGTTTGCAATCTCTCTCCTTGACTTTGAATCCATGGAACGAAAGTCTTGCCCATTGAATATATGGAAAAAGATAACAGGATATACTGCTTATCTCGTTCCGTCACATTCAGCTCCTATCAAAATTCTGTCGTAATGAGTAAATTGACACAACACGTGAAACCCAGCAGATTAAAAAGAAACAGGAATGCTGTATTCACACAATGGGCCATGTCCAAACAGATAAATCTTAGAGCTGAGTGTAGTGGCCAATTCCACACTCCAAGGTAAAAAATATTTTAAAAAATGTGAACAAATTTTCAAAACACACTGAGCCACAAATAAGTCAAACGTATATTATCCTTGAGTAGTTCTAGCGTATTCTGAAATCCTAGCGTTGAGTACGAGTGACTCTGGTTTTGTCCTTAGACAAAAAAAAAAGGAAAGAACAGGTAGTCCTTGACTCTCGACTACAATTCAGCCCAAAATTTTCTGTTGCTAAGTGAGACGGTTGTTAACTGAGTTCTGCCCCCATCTTTACAACCTTTCTTGGCAGACTTGTTAAGTGAATCGCTTCAGTTAAGATAGTAACCTGGTTGCTAAGTGAATCTGGTTTCTCCACTGAAAGGGGCATTGCAACCATCATAAATACATGCCAGTGGCCAAGTAATGACCATGTGACCATTTGGATGCCAAAATGGTCATAAGTGTGAAAAATGGTCCTGTCACTTTTTTCAGTGCCGTTATAACTTCGAACAGTCACTAAACAAAGAGCTATAATTTAAGAACTACATGTACCCAAAGGATAAAAAGCACATCGTCTTCCCCTCCCTCCCCATTGCTTAACTACAACTCCCAGCATTCCTTACCATTAACCATTGACAGGGATTCTGGGAGTCGTAGTTCAGCCACATTTAGTAGGCCCTAAATTCCCATATTTGCTCCAGCTCATGAGAAGCATGGAAATACATATGTGCTTGTGGTGTTAAGAGTAATTTTTAAAAAACAAAACAATAGTGTGTAGTTTTTCCTACCTGGTAAAGATTCTCCAAGCCCAAAAAGCTCTCCCAATCGATGTGATTTTTTGCGGAATGGGACGGGGGCCTTGCCGATGGCAAAGAAAGTCTTCCAACTAGGTCCGGATATTTTCCGCAGCTTCCCGTTGTTTTCTGTCTTTTGCCTACAAGGTGAGAGATCGTCTTAGATAGAGAGCAGGGGTGTCAAACTCGATTTCATTGAGGGCCACATCAAGGTTGTGTTTGTTTGTTTGTTCATTCGTTCAAATTTTTAAACCACCTCTCTTCCAAGAAGGGACTCGGGACGGTGTACAACCATCTAAAAAACAAGGCAATGAATCAACAATTAAAAAACAGATTAAAAAAATAAAATTAAGTGGTTGATTAAAATTATAAAATTATAAAAAGTTAAAATTTAAAAAAATTAAACAACCAATCACAAACCCAAATAATTAATGCTAGGCCAGACCGGTCTGTTGAAACAAATGGGTCTTTAAT
>JAEANM010024083.1:0-11226 GCA_017656035.1 Myanophis thanlyinensis
TTCTCCTATTCTGGCCTGGCCCCTCTGTCAAATTTTAGAAACCATTGTGGCCCATGAGTCAAAAAGTTTGCCCACCCGTGTTGTAGAAGTAGAACAATTCTGGAACAATTTTCTGTTATTTTCCATATGACAGCCCTTCAGATGTTCATTTCTTCAGACATCATGTCTATCGTGTCTTCCCATGGTTTTCTTTAGAGGGACATCCAAAACTCCAATTGATTTTTTGTTTTCCCTTTCAGGTCTCTTATAAACTTAGTTTTTCTCTGAATAGAGTTCAGATTATCAATGCATTTCATAATATATGGTGTTCAGAACTGGGCATACTGTTCTAAGTACAGTCTGACTAACTAACAGTATAAGGAGTGAAGACTTTGCTTCATCTGAATACTGTACTTTGAGTGATGTAGTTTAGAATTAGTCCTCCCCTCCCCTCTCCTCTCCTGCATAATACACCCGATTCATATTCAACTGTGATAGTCGAAAGCAGATAGATCATTTTCACATAAATAGTACTTCTGCTGTATATGTTTTACAGTATTATTTTATATTCCTGCCTTAGATTAGGTAGAATGGCTCCTCCTCAAGCAGGAGAAAAAAAACATAATCTGAAGAAAAACAGATGAGATGCTTCAAATTTATAGATTAAGCAATCAACTTTGAGGGAGTAAAGCTACCTGGAATACTAAAGCTCCATTTTCGCTTGCAGAAGCACCACGGGCCAGTTCTTTGCTGTTTCCAGGGTAGCCCACGGCCCAGATCTAAGCACCCTGTGGGCTGGATCCAGCTTCCAGGCCTTGAGTTTGACACCTCTGATCTAGTATCATGAAACTTGTGTCAAATGTTTTTAGTATCTAATAGCAGCGAAGAAGCAATTTTGTAAAGTGATTAAGAAAGGAAGTGAGCAAACCCAATATATATTTGAAGTCTCTAAACTTGTGACTTGAACAAAGCTGACTTTTCTTCAACCTCAAAACCCTGACAGCAACCACTGTGTTTGTCTCTTTGCGGGGAGCCTCTGCTTGAAACATGGGACTGCTTTAGTAATATAAGTATTGACAATTAAGTTTAAATGTCAAGAATAAATGCACTCAATTGTTAACTGTACGTTATTAGTAATATTCATAAAAGTATTTGTGGATAACACAAATACTGAGAGGTGATCACCTCAAATATATTGTCTAAACTGCTTTTAGGGCGCGAGTAAATTGGCTTTTCCTTTTCTTTTGTATAAAACTGCTTCTTTAATTGTACTTTTTACTTTTTCTGGATGAGTTACAGTTACAGTAAATCCTTTGTGTAAGGAAAATTTTGGACGATCCTGTTTGCTGTTTCCACGAAATCATTAGTTGCATGTATGTAGGTAAGCATCTTGCCACAACATGTATTACGGATTTCTCTTAAATTGAGAAAATGCATAAACAAAGTCACATCTGCCTTTACGCGTCAGAGTAAGAAATATTAAAAGCATATAGCTAAGCGTCTATGGAACTACGTTGTTAAATATTTAGTTTTTGAGTATTATTCAGCGTGCATTATAAAATATAATACTGACATCATTGTTAGTCAAAAAATGTTTTTCAAGGATTAAGTAACAAAAGATACAATTTCTTTTTTACTTAATTTGTAGATACTTGACTTTGTATTCAGCAGTGGAAGATGATCTAGAAAATCTATTGCTGTATTTTTCAGTTTTACATAACCACATAAAGCAGTTCCCAGTCTCCTGTCCTTTAGATATCTGGATAGGAAGCAGCTTGTCTTTATTATTTTGTATTAGCTGATAACCTGCCGTTGCCCGGGTATTTAAAGGAATGAATTATATCTATAGTGTGAACCGCGAACCGCCTTTCTTTCCTCTTGCTTTACCCTCTTTTTAACCTCACACCAACCTTGGTAAGGGAAGGTAAGAGGTTCACTCATCCTCTCATGAAAGATGGCCTCCAGGTTTATGTGTCTCCCACCACCCCCATCAGCTTCCACACCACATGATCTGACCCAGGCAATCAAACCACATTCTGCTCCGTGACCCGCTGCAGCCAGTCGCTGAGACTACCTCTGCATTCCGCCAAGCTCCCTTTGACCTGCCTTGATGAGTGCACGCTCAGACACCCACTCACACACCCAGGGGGTGTTAGGATGTCTTACCCCCACAATATTTGTTTCTAGAAAGTAAATCGTCTCTGTACCAAGTTTGGTTGAAATAGCTTGAGGCGTTCCAGAGTTATGCTGGAACATACACACACACATCCATTTATATATATATATAGGTTAGTGCCGTGATGGCGAACCTGTGGCACGGGTGCCACAGGTGGCACGCAGAGCCATCTTGCTGGGCACCCAAGTTGCCAGCCAACTTATCTCCAGCTGAGCATGCACATGCAATTGATCATGCATGCATGCGTGATTGCAGAAACCCAGGTGGTCTTCGGGCCTCCGCTGTGCATGCGTGCAATTGCAGCAGGAAATCTAGCTGGTCTTCAGAGCTCTCCTGCGCAAACACACGCAATTGCTCATGTTTGTTTGAGTGCCTGCATGCAGCGCGCATGCATTGCATGTGCAAAAGCTGCACGCATGTGCAGATGGTCCAGTTGCACATGCAGCACATCTGGAGGAGCACGTACTTTTCGGCACTCGGTAAATAAAAGGTTCGCCTTGCATATGCTACAAAAGTGAAAAAAAAAGAATAGGAGGCAAATTCTTCCTTTAATCATCTATGAGCTAGCCATTTGTTTCCAGTTTGAACTGATACCATCAGTTCATCTCATAAAAATATTACTAATTATTCAAGATTGCACTTCGTATGTAGCTTAATGATACAGTGCAAAAGTGTGGAAAATAAAGCACAGAAATCTACAAACATTTCCAGTTAATATATGCTGTTTATGATAAATGGTGACCTTATGGCAGCCTTATGAGCAAAAGTTCACAAACTTGTTCTGACAATTATATTACTCTTTCAGGGACTTTCCAAGGATTTATTTGATCACTACTATCCACTATATCCATTGACTTTCCTTTTTGCTGTTCTTGCCAAGCACAATAAGTCTTTTTAATCCATCATGCACTTACATCAAAGTATTTAAGTTTCTTCTTGCTGATTCTTGTCTCAAGAGAGCAATTAGCCTTTGTTTGATCCAGAACTGATTGACTGTTTCTTCTTGCAGACCCTAGTACTCTTTGTAATGACCTCCAGATCCATAAATCCAAGGTGTATTTTTTTCAGTCTTTCCAAGTGTCCAGTTTTCACAACAATCAATTGCTATTAGAACAACTATGCTTTAATTATTTTGATCTTTGCTGTGATTGAAATGTCCTTATTTTACATGATCTCTTCTAGGTTTGTTTACTTTCTATTCTAGAGTTATCTTCTCTATATTTCTCTGACAAACTGTTTCCAACTATTCCATCTACTTTCACTATGAGGTAATTCTCGGTATCTGTCAGATAAAGTTTCCCAACTTCATTTGGAATTGGACTTTGGCTAGGCAGGTTTTTTTTGGAAGTGACTAAGACACATCTGAACCCTGTTATTTGGGAGGAGCTTGAGCCAGTATATTCTAAAGAATAGAGGCATTGCAGCTATGAGCTTGGTTACTTGTGTTCTAGACTTATGTCCCTCCTTCTTAAAGCTACCTGGAAGGTGGCATGGGGCTGGGTTCAAGTGGTGGTTGATTCCTTTTTGTGGGAAGGGGTGTACTTCCTTCCCTGAAAGAGGAGATGGTGTGCTTCCTTCTCAAGAGACCTTCCCAAACCCAGCCATGCTAGGCAACTTTTGTCCAGCCTCTGACCGTTCAGGAAAGATTGATGAGAGAGCCATGGATGAAGCAAATTATTTGGGCCCTTTTCAGTCTAGGTTCAGGCCAGTGTATAAGCACAGAGAATGGATTGGTTGTAGTTGTAGTTGCTGATGACCTTTGGAGAGTTTGGGACAGGGATATTGCAACTGTCTAGTCTGTGATGGTGAACCTATGGCACAGATGCCACAGGTGGCATGCAGAGCCAACAAGCTATTGGCCAACTTACCTCCAGCTGAGCATGCACATGTGATTGCGCATGCACGCATGTGCGATTACAGAGACCCAGCTGGTCTTCGGGCCTCCGCTGTGCATGCACACAATTGCAGCAGGAAATCCAGCTGGTCTTTGGAGCCCTCGTGTGTATACACACGCAATTGCTCATGTGTGCATGAGTGCCTGCATGCAGCATGCATGCATTGTACATGCAAAAGCTGCATGCATGCGCAGATGGTGTGGTTGCACATGCAGCACACATGGAGGAGCTGCATGCAAGTGTGGATGGCATGCACAAAGCACGTACTTTTCAGCACTCGGCAAGTGCCTTTGGGGTTTTGGTCCCTCAGGATCTCGTGACTTGCTGCCTTTATGGCATTTCACATCCTCAGAGTGAATTGGTGTGCAGTCTGAGTTTCCTCTGGGATTCAGCTGTTGTTAGTGGGGATTTTGCACAGATTTGTCTTGCGCAGCAGTTGTACCCTTTCCTAGTTCAGGATCCTTTGATAATAGTCTCTCACATCTTAGTCAGTTCCCATTTTGATTATTGCAATGTGTTTTACATGAGCCTGCCTTTGAATACCACTTGGAAACTACAAGTGATCCAAATGGAGCAGCCCTCACAATACAGAATGTTCTTAGATATGCCCATGTTACACTTTGTAGAGCAAGTTGCATGGGCTCCCAATTTCCTTCTGGTTACAAATCAAGGCACTGTTGATTTGAAAGTTATCACTTTTAAAGCCCGGCATTGTACAGGATCAGGCTTTTTACCCAGTTGCCGAGATAGAGTCAGGATATCTGGAACTAGTTGTGGGGCATCCCAAAGTGAATTGAGCACGGGTTTTTTTGGTTTGATTTTATGGTGTATGGTTTTTAAATTATTGGGTTTTATTGTTGTTACGCACTGTGTTCAAAATGGGCATGCAAATCTTTTAAATAAATAAATAAATATTCTGGAGTAAAAAAAAAATTACTTACTGCTTTCCACTTCTTTATCACAAACTATTAATTCAGCCAGAATGCAGATTTATATTACCTTTGTCAAGTCAGCATTTAAGTAAATAAAATTTTCCATTACATTTGTAAAGAATTATTTACTTTTTGACAATAAAATAGTATCTATTTTCATGTCCCAATTTTCTCGATTTTTAGTTTTAATTCCAGTTATCTATTTTCATTAAAATTCTGAATTCTGAAACTTCAGGTATTATCTGATTTAAGCTAGATTAGTTTAATTTACATTTTATAAATAAAAGTGCCGTTTTATTTTGTTAATGTGCTTACAGCTTTGAATTTTATTATCAAGTCTGTATTTTATTAAGGTGCCACAAGCTATATACAGGTAGTCCTCCACTTACAATACTTCACTTAGTGAGTGTTCAAAGCTACAACAACACTGAGAAAAGCGACTTATGTCTGTTTTTCACACCTATGAACATTAAAGCATCCTCATGGTCACATGATCAAAATTTTGGATGCTTGGCAACTGATTCATATTTATGATGGTTGCAGTGTCCTCGTGTCATGTGATCTCCTGATAAGTAAAGTCAACGGGGAAGCCAGATTCACTTAACAACGTTACTAACTTAACAACTGTAATGATTCACTCAACAATTGTGGCAAGAAAGGTCATAAAATGGGGCAAAACTCACTTAACAAGTGTTTCGCTTAGCAACATAAATTTTGGGCTCAATTGAGGTTGTAAATTGAGGATTACCTCTATAGCAAAACATAGTACTTGCATGATACAGAGAAACATCCGTTATGCTCCCATCTCAGCCAATAGCCACCTTGGTAGGTTCCTGCAGAAAATCCTATACTGCACTAATTATAAAAAGTATACTCATAATAGCATTTTAATTAATATAAATCAGCCTTATATTAAATGGGATGTGTTGCTCTCTTTAAACTAAATGTATTTCAATGATATATAATACAGTAATTTTGGATCCATCCTTTAAATTCAATTTTACAATTTCTTCTATAAAAGCAAATTTGTGTCTTAAAAATAAAAATGATTGCACTCTAGAATTCACCACTTTTTGTTGTCAACATATGAATAGGTTTTGCCCCCAGTAGGTTACTCTTCTAATGACCTAGAAAACAGTCATTGCTTTTACAGTAGTTGTCTCATTAGTTAAATACAAAGAATTGTTCTTTCAGAAAAGTACATAGCTGCAACTCAGAGCGTCTGTCAACTATGATTTTGGAAGGTACCTGAATAAATTAATCCAGGCCAAAGAGAGAATAGCATTACAGCAATGTTTTCTTTTGGATAGAGGGGGGGATTTATCGAATACTGTGTTACTTGATAACTAAGTGGAAAGTGTTTCAGAGTATTTGGCTATTGTCAGCTGAAAAAGAAACTCTCAAACTTATTTGTTGGCAGATATTTGCAAGCTGACAACTCATACCGGTCCAAGCTACTTCTTGTTTTGTAAATTCAGCTATTCATGTTTGATGTTTTTTCATGGTCAAAAGTTTTGTTCTTTTTCCTTATTTCACTACACTGCTGGTATATTCTCAGTGAAAATTCAAATTATATTTATTTCACAATACAAAATACTTTGTTATTTCACAATACTCCACATTTTCTAAATAACTTTATGAAAAATTTGATGGTTCTAAGTAATGCATTTAAATCTCATTTCCTGTCCTTTCCCTTTCCACTTTTGCTTACAGTAAAACCAATATTAATACCTAAAATAGTTTATTCTCAAACAGCAATATGTATACATTTTGTCTTGTTAGTTGCCTTCCCGCAAAGTATTTTTCTGTATTGAGTGCTGTTTCTAAGAAACATGTTGACAGTGGAAAATCTACTAGAAGAATTTTGAATGTCTTTACAGTTTAGCTAAAATGTAAAGTTATTTTATTATCTTTCCAGAAGTTTATGACTGGAACTATATATGTATAACTGTATTATATCTGCAGTTGATCCTTCATATCTTTCTTAGTCCTCAGTTAACAATTGCTCTTTTGGCAACAATTACCCCAAGTCAATAGGGAAGCCAGAAGGGAAAGTCATAAGTTGGTCCCATAAGTCACTTCTGCCATCATTTTTTCTAAAGAGCCCGCTACAGAGTACGAGAGTAGTTGCATCTGCCCACTCATAGCACACTCCCCACCTGCAATCTGTAGAACATGCACATCTGTCCGATGTTTGCACAGCACTATAACAGCACTTTCCTTTTTGTGGCTGCACTCATTAGCGCTCATCCATCTGCTGGCCTGCATGCAGGCTGCCCAGAACCTATGGTTTCATGCTGGCGTTCCTGTTGACCACTTGTTGTAAGTCAGCAGTTTTGCCAAGGTCACATGAGGTCCTCACCAAATAACCTGCAAACTGCTTAATCATGGCAACAAGGATTACCGAGATTACTGTCACTAAGCACTGCAGTCGTGGGACCTCATGCATGATAAGCACACATCACATCCTGCTGGAAATTCCAGTCCCAATTGCCTTCGTAACTTGAGGACTACCCATGTCCTTGAGGTACGGGAAGGCCTGCTCCTTCTAAATCTGTTTCTCCTCCATAATATTCTCCTTGAGTCTCAGTGGCGCAGTGGTTAGAGTGCAGTATTGCAGGCTACTTCTGCTGACTGTTGGCTGCCTGCAGTTTGGCAGTTCAAATCTCACCAAGCTCAAAGTTGACTCAGCCTTCCATCCTTCCAAGATGGGTAAAATGAGGACCCAGATTGTTGAGGGCAATAGGCTGACTCTATAAACTGCTTAGAGAGGGCTGTAAAGCACTAAAAAGCGGTATATACTGTAAGTCTAAGTGCTATTGCTATTGCTATGCTACCAAAACAAGGCCAGCAAAGCTGCTACCTTCACATGGAATCAGAACTACATTTGTAGGTGACTTACTGCCTGTCAATTCAGAAATAAGAGCAAGTACAGGGAACAAAAGCAGGGAGGGTGCCTATCTCTAGGAGTTTTTTCTGTTCTACAAAGGCTTCTAGTTTTTCTGCTCCCACTATTTTTTCTATTCCCTGTAGCAAGTACAGAGCTTTTCCAACAAAGAGAAAAAAAACCTTAAAAATACCCTTTGGTTGCTTGGCTGGCTTCTCTCTAGCAGAAAAGCATAAGAAATCATAGAGCTTCAGAGCCTCCTGGCCAGAGAATGAATGGTCCTGCATCAGGGCATCTGGAAACCTGCTGGTCACTGACCTCTCTCAGCGTTATGGATCAGAATGTTGTTGGTATACGGGATTGTATTGCATTTTCTGACAGAAAATTCCATTTGCCTGTCAAATCAACTTGATTTAGATGTAGCTTGCCTCAGGAACAGAATCAGGAACGGAGATAGAAACTACATGTGATGGATGACATGTCCTGAACAAATTTTTAACAGGTCTTCATGTCCTGAGAGCAAGGAGAGTGTCTTAATAACATCTAAGCAAATAACTGTTCGTCACAGATAGTTGACAAAATTGTTGCAACTTATTTATGTGACTTCTGCAGTAACAAGTTAAATGGTCTGTCTTTGTAAACCAATGGAGTGGTGCTTTAAAGCAAAATTTTGTTTATATACATTGGAAGCTTCAGATATGTTTTATACAGGCTGGTTAAAATTAACTCATGAGATGGAACATTGATTTGGTCCTATTTTGGGCCAACATAGGTAAGATCGTTAGCATTAATTTGGATGCATCACTATTTATTCAGGATGCCTACGTTTGTCTTAGAATTGTGGATTTTGGGGGGCTTCGGGTCTGGCTAAAAATATTACACAACACTTGCAGGAGAAATCTGTAGTTGACTTGCAGCAATTGTATTTATTATCTATCAATATTTGGCAGAGGAGCAAGGAGGAACATCTTAAAAGAAATACAATAAAACTTTTTTGAAATTCTGTTTGTATAAGAAGATTTCTTAACATGTGGGTTGCAAACCCTCATGAATTATAAGACCATCTTTTTACAGGCAGAATTGCAATTGAGGGCAAGGAAAAGGACTATGATGAAGAAAAAAGTTGCAAGAATGCATAAGGCTTAGGCATTAGGCTGGAGAGGAAAGAGAAAATGAGCTGTGGTTGTTATCACACTCTGTCTGCATGGGAGGAAAGAGTGAAAAAACAGTTTACTGCCTGCCAGTTTTTTGCAAGCTGCGGGCATTTTGAAACAGGTTTTTTATTTCTCTTTTTTTTTCTTTTTCTTTGATCTCAGTAAATAAGAATGGCTATGTACAAAATAAGACGCAAATTTCAGGAATTATGCAAAAGCAAGGAAGAACACTATTACAAATGGTGTTTCAAATTTTAAGTATTTTTACTTATTTCCAATAAAGCAGATTTACAAAGTTGTAAAGTTTTATCTTTAGTTTGTTTGAAATTTTGATTAAAATATATTAAAAGTAACAGATTTATTTTTGATCCTATGCTAACTATAGTGAAATCATACTGTAGTATTATTCATGATTCATTTTATCATTTCAGGGAATACATATCATTTTAGATGAGAATCTGTCTTTGTAGTGTAATTTACAGGATCCTTTTTTCTTTTACTTAATTTTTCCTTTCTTTTATTTCTTTTAAATTTATTATTATGATTTTTATTTAGTCAACAGTTTAGCATACTAAGTTTCATTTTAAAAATGTTTTTGTTTTTGATGTCATGGCAAAGCCAAAAGTATGGGAGCTTTTATAAATACTTGCACTTTTTTTTTAAGGCAGCCATATGATCTCATCTGCAAGTTTTAAATAAAATAATTCTTTACATTGTAAGCTAGGACTTGGAGATTGGCACTTGTTCTGCCACATATTTAACATAGTTTATTCTGCAAATTAAGTCTTGCTAATACAGGTAGTCCTCGACTGTGTAAACACAGTTCACTTAGTGACTATTTACAACAGCACTGAAAAAGTGACTTATGGTGATTTTTCACACTTAACGACCATTGCAGCATCCTCTCAGTCACAGGATTTACATTCAGATTTACCTTACATCCTTGACAACTGATTCACATTTATGACTATTGCAGTGTCCCGGGGTCATGTGATCCCCACATAAATTCTGGCTCAGTTGTGGGCATAAGTTGAGGACTACCTGTAGTGTAAATTTATAACAATGAAACATTTTATGTTGCATTAATTTTTCTCATCATTCCTAGAGACAGACGTATACACTTACCACTGCCACTAAAAATGCTAGACAGGTACTGACAAACATATGTGGAAATTATGAGTAATTTCAGGATCTCACTATGGAAGTCTGGAAATCAGAAAATGAAGAGAGAGCTATAAAAGCTCATTTGCTACAAGAGCAGTTTCATGTGTCCCAATAGTCCTTTCCCTACAATCTTCTAAACAATAGAATAACAGAGTTGGAAGGAATCATGGAGATCTTTTAGTCCAACCCCCTACTCAGACAGGAAACCCTATACCCGTGATGGCGAACCTATGGCACAGGGGCCACAGGCAGCACGCAAAGCCATCTTGCTGGGCACACAAGCTGTCAGCCAACTTACCTCCAGCTGAGCATGCACATACAATTGCAGAGACCCAGCTGGTCTTTGAGCCTCCACTGTGCATGTGCACAATTGCAGCAGGAAATTCAGCTGGTCTTTGGAGCTCTTCTGCGCATGCACGCGCAATTGCTCATGTGTGCATGAGTGTTGCTCACCATGCGTGTGCATTGCACGTGCAAAAGCTGCATGCATGTGTGGATGGTATGGTTGTACAGGCAGTGCATGTAAAGGAGCTGCACGCAAGTGTGGATGGCATGCGCAAAGCGCATACTTTTTGACACTTGGTTCTAACTGTTAAATGATCATAGGTTAACCTACTGTATAAATGTTTCAGTATTATTTTGGTATGTGATTAAATAATCTCATAAAATTGATGTATATATTTTAGGGGGGATGTTCATCTTAACCAGTGTTTTCTGTTTCTATAAGCAAACAAACTCCACTGGTATAGATACAGCAGCTTTTTCAGCATACACTTATGAACTTTACTAGCTGTCAATTTCCATTTTATAAATTGTCCCATAGCAGAGGAAAGTGACTGGAATATGAACTGGCACATTAAGAAGTTGCTCAAATAATTTTATAACAAATGAGCAAGGGATTTTTACTAAAGAGTCAAGATTCTGTAATTCATTCATGCTTTTTTTTATATATAAAAAAAAACGGGCAACATCACAACCTGGTTTGGGAACAGCACCATGCAAAACAGACAAGCACTACAGAAGGTGATACGCTCAGCTG
>JAEANM010024085.1:0-11226 GCA_017656035.1 Myanophis thanlyinensis
ATAGATAAAATAAAAACTGTTTGAACCCATCAGCATATTGCATTATTTCCCATTTAGCAGCCTCCCTTTAGATTTGACATTCAAATTCATTTATAGAGAAAAACAGCCTTGTTTGGTGATTTGCAGGAGACAGTCAGAGTTAATTAAGTTGAAAATGACAATCATAAAAAATAGGTAGTACCTTGATCACACTGTAGTGGCTACCATGTTGACTTTTTAATCATATCCCATGGACACCCTTGTTATGATAATATTTGAAACAATTGCTTTCTACATCCAAAGGATTTTTTTGCTCATATATACAGCTGCTACAAATACTAACATCCAGATAGTTCTTAATAAAGTGCTTTACAGGTCCCTAAATAAAAATATTACATTGATCTTCTGATTTTGTGAAAGGGATGTTTACAAAATAATAATAAAATGTAAACTGTTTGAATTGTGTGTTTGCTATTTTAGTATAATTATCCTAGTACATTTAGTTGGAAATGTTCAAAAAACTGACCAAAAAAATCTTAATCTGTGTCTAGTCAGGCTTTTAAATTATAGCAGATGAGATGGCTTGATTTGATTTTCAAAATGGGACACTTAATTCTAGTTCTAAGGATAATAACGAATGCAATAATTATTTGCTTTGAGAGATCATACAAATACCACTCTAAAAGTCTTACATTCAACGCCCCTCAAATGGGCTGGTTCTTTTCATGATGAATATTTAATAATAGAGAAATAGACTACTTTTTGTGATACCTAGATAATTAAAAGACTAAGTCTGACTTTTACAAACCTACCTAAAGTAATTAGGAGGTGGAGTAGTGCCATCTTAAAATTATCCGCATTATTATATAAAAGGGATTCGTGCCATCTCTATGTTAAAGATAAGGTAGGAACTAATGTGTCTAAAAATTGGGAAGCTGAAATAGCATTAAAGGTGATAATTCATTATTTTTGGTTTTGTTATCAGCTGTTTTAAAGTAAAAATGTAAGCTTGAATTTAGCATTGTCTGCAGATGTCATTTTGTCTTGCACTAGGTTTTAATTAAATATATAAAATTGTCTTTAATTCTATTTTATTTCATAATTTTTAAAAAGCATAAGTTACTTGAATGGTATTCTGAAGTTTTACTGCATGCGCACAAATAAAATCAGGGCATTAGGATTGAAAAGCAATATATAAGCTGAACGTACACACTATATTGAGCTGTTTTTTTCAAATTATGGTTTGTTGAATAAAACAAAACTGAGGTTATTTATTTATTTCAAGTTTATTTTATATTTTTAACACTTAAGAATGTATATATGATGTTTTTCCTAATTTTATATCCACAACAATATCCTATGATAATTGGGTTAAGAAATAACACCTCATTCTAATGACCTTCAGAGAGGACTTTGAATATGATTTCCTTTGGTCCATGGTTAACCATAGGTAACTATAACCAAAACAATTAGCTTCATATGGGTATGTGAATAGTGTTAGGTAATTTACAAAATAGACTGGGCTAAGAGGAAGAAACAGGCCCAAGGTCAGGGGATAACTTGAGGATGTGTCACTCTGTACTAGTCCAATATCTTGCATGAATAATAGAACTATTAAAGCAGTAATGAAAAGTATTTACCTCAGAACTTGGTTCTCCCTCTTCATTTCAACTGCATCTATTTTCTGTTTCTCTAATGGTTTTAGAGATCCTGATATCTGCAAAAGTCAATATATATTAAGCCCTATATTTTATAAGCTTTTCCCAATACCAACTCATATAATTTGCATCTCTAATGGTTTGGAATTATAAGGGTTAAAAAGTATGGTCAACAGTCAAGAAGGAAATCTATTATCTGGATAGAATGCTTGGTTTGTAAAGGCTGCTCTACAAACATAATAGCTATACTTCACTAAGGAGTACTAACATATGCACTAATCATTAATCTGGAAGTAGAAAATAATGAAGGCCATAGAGCAAGAGAAGATAACAACTGAAGTTGCCAATAGGGGTTGGATTCTACACAATGGCCTACGCTACTTTCATGAAGGATTACTGGGAAGAGTTGGGATACATTTTATTTAAAAAAGGGAGTGTTTTGCAGGGGCTCACCAAAATGTCAGGAGTAAAGTGCCAAATGAAATACAGCCAAGGACCAGGGCCAAAAAATAAGAACAAAGAGATAAGCACTAGATGAGAATCATTTCAGTTTAGAGGACATGATAACAAACTGGCACTCAAACATCAGAAATTTATATACTGATGAACAGAGTTTGGGAAATTCTAGAGAATTAACAATCTTAACTTAAGAAAACAAATTTGATATCATAGACATTACTGAAACTTGATGACACCAACAATTGGCATAGTTACAATTTATGCAAAACAAATAAACCCAATAAAAGGGAGTAAAAACACTGCACTGTACATAAATAAAAAAAAATATCATTGCACATTCTGCAATCAGTTGAGAAAGATTTGTTTAAGAATAAAGGAGGAACAACTAGTACAGACCTGTGGTGTCGAACCTATGGAATGCATGTCAGAAGCGGCACGCAAAACTATCCCGTGTACCATGCGCAGCCCTGCAGGCTCCTCATCTGTGTTCCTGCGCACAGATGTGTGCCAGCTATCTGGCTTTCGTTTGCGCCGGAGCGCCAAAACCCGGAAGAGCAGTGTCCCAATGCGTACACGTGCTCCGAGTTCCTAGTTTCTGATGTGCACATGTGTGCCGGCCAGCTGTTCATTGTGTGCATATGTGACCAGGAACCTGAAGACTGTGTGCATGTGCACGCCAGAAACCAGACATTCGGTGCTCAGAACATACGTGTGTGCTGGGATGCTGATCTTCCAGGTTTCAGCGCTCCTACACGCGAAGGCCAGCGAGGCCACGCAATCCAGGTGAGCCAGTTTTGTGTACCACTTCCAGCACACAGACCAGCATAAGGTAACATAAAAGATTTGCCACCACTGCTATAGATCATCTAGGCAAGTTCAGCAATGGAAACACCTATGTAAGCTATTCTAACAGCACCTTCTACTTCTGTTGAACAGAGATCAAAACTATTTCCTTTTATAACAGAACACACAAACACAGAAAGAAAAAAGATGAAAAGGAACCTATTTAGATTTCAATAGCAAGCAGCTATTAATCCAGTTTCCAATGCTCAGGCATTGCAATGTTCATAGATTAAACTAAATGCTTTCAATAACAGTTAAGTTACTGAATGCAGAATTTAAAAGAAGATGTCCATAGACCAAATACAGTAATTTAATTCTTCTTTCTTGTCACTTTGCAATGTATATACATTTATTACAAAATCCAAATACACTAAGAGCTAGTTTTACAAATAGAAATGTTTTTCAGCAAATGCACCTCATTCTATAAGACAAGAGATAATTATACAGAGTGAACCATTTGCCTGCTGGTTTAAACACATAGATTCATGGCTAATTGCAGTCTTCTTCCTAGACTAGTACATGATGAAAAGAATAGCAGTTGTTTTATTTTCTTTAAACACTATTTAAAGAACAATTTCTTTGAGACAATAGAAGGCAAAGTATATCTTTACTACACAATAACATACATACATATAGATACACACGCAAATACATGTGTGCATGAACATTGTGTTACTCAGAGGCTTACTGATTCATGAGGAAAAATATTATTAGACTAGTCTAGAATTTTGAACAATAAGAAGACATTCTAATTACAAGGAAAACTTAGAAACTGCTGTTTATTTGTTTTCTCATAAAACAGCAAACTTTAAGGCTGGTATACTGAACAATTCTAGCTATAGAAAGAGTTTGAAAATGTGATTAAAGTACACCCATACATCATTTTGATATTGAAGGAATCTGGCACAAAACAAAATAGCATGTTGGACTTCAGATATTAATTTCACTTCAGTTGTGTTAGTAAAGAGCGGATATTTCCAACACAAGAACCAGAAACATAGGAATATTGGTTGAAAGGATTATCTACTGCTCCTTGTTAATACAATTAAAAATACTCTATAATCAATATCTACAACCCACATGGAGAGCAATGTGTAGGTGGTATTGTAAATATGGAAGGTATAGGATCATTAAAAATGAGAACCTCAAACAAGCACAAGGGAGAAGTGTGAGAAATGAAGTTGATTTGTATAATAGTTTTATCAGGTTTTCTTTTATAATACCCAATTACTAATACGAAATCTTTTCTAAAGATTTTTTTTTAAATCCAGGGGTACTTGTTTCTTGAACTTACCTGCCTTTGAAAAATTTGATACACTGTGAATAAAGTCAGTTTCTTTCCACACTTAAGTTGGTAGGCTTGTATTAAGCAGCAACAACAAATGAGATCATGGTGTTACAATAATTAAGGTTAACATGTTATGAATCTTCTCCATTTCAGGAACTGGTTATCTATGATTCATATATTCCACAAAATCATTGCCCTTCTATCAAGACTTGGAAGAAAGAGTTATCTTCAGAGACTGATCTTTAGGAAGTGCCATTTGTAAGGATCTTGGGCTCAGGTTTTCTTATTCACTGAGTTACCCCTCTAGAAAAAACATTGTTCCTCACATGAGATAGGTTCCACTTCTGGCATTTTCAGTAAATCTTTATAGAGTGAAAGAGAGGTTGCAGTTGTTCATTCCTCCGGTGAATCTCTTACATACAAGTATTTATGCTGATACAGCTTTCATCTTATGAAAGGTCTATAAACTTCTCAGAATTAGTTATGTTTGAAATAGCATATAGATGAAATATAAAGTATGGTGCTAGCCAAGACAAGATAGTTACTTTGTTCCTATTTTCCATAGAAAATTACTGTCAGCTCAGTTCAACACTATGACATAGATTAGGACTTTAACAGACAAAAAACAGTACTGATCCTTGGGAGATAAAGAAATCTATCAATAACAATTTTGTTGAAAGTACATGGCCTTAGTCAAACTCAAGTAGTACTCTTTGTACTATTACCACGTTACCTCATCATTCGGACCTCATTGAATACATGATATTGTGCTATATCCAATCAAATATGTTATTGCAATCAATTTTAGTGCAGCATTACTAATTTTAGTGCACCATTCATAAGTATATTATAATTTGAAAAAAGTCTCTATGAAGAGGTTGCATATCAGTGGTGAAATTCAATTTTTTTTTACTACCGGTTCTGTGGGCGTGGCTTGGCGGGTGGGTGGGTGTACTTGATGGTCACATGACTGTGGGCATGGCTTGGTGGTCGCGTGACTGGGTAGTGTGGGTTGGTAGTCATGTGACTGGATGGGCATGGCTTGGGGGGAATCACATGAATGGGTAGGCATGGCCAACTCAAAATCACTCACCACTGCCTGGCCCCGCCTTCTCAACTTACCTAAAACACCTCTAATTGTACCGCAAATCTCTCTTCTGCGGCCAGTCATACCACAAAATCTGCAATGCCTCATTTGAATTTCAGCTATGAGGAAACGAAATGTAAGCACAAGTGGCATTTATTTGCCATTGTAATTTCATCAAATAGTGACTCAATTTCTTTTAGGCAGGTGGCAAATAGCTTATCCTTATTCGCTAAGCTCATATTGAGTAAAATTACATTTGCACAGAAAGAATTGCTTATTCCAGTTATTAAGTGAGGCCACATACAGGGAATATACAGCCTTCCATTTGCTGAAACACCTGACCATTATTATCACCAATAACACCATTATTGATCTGGCTTGGTATTTGGTGAAAGTCACAAAAGCAGAAGGACTAAGTAAAATTTGGGTTCTATCTAGTTATCTTCAACCTTCCCTTAAGACTTTGCTAAATGAATAAACCCTAGCAATTCTCTGCCTGCCTTCTCTGTGCAAAGAAACCATGTTGTTGCTTTTTATTCTGCAGCAAAGCAAGGATTCTGGAGCTTGATATCTATGGAGATTCTCCATCATCCAGGTCATGGTTGTCCCAAAGGTGCTTTTTCAAGAGGCAACTGGACTTTCTGATTTTTCTTTGAAGATGTTTTACTTCTCATCCAAGTCTTCAAAGCAAAACCAGAAAGTCCAGTTGCCTCTTGAAAAAGCACCTTTGGGACAACCATGATCTGGATGATGGAGACTCTCCAGCTGGAATGAGGGAAATACAAGGAGCCTAGAAAGAGGAAACACCTCCTTTCTATTAAAGTGGATTCCCCCTGGGCACTTTTCTCAATAAGGAGAAAAGGTGCTGCTTAAATGGGGGAAATATGGAGAAAGAGGAAAAGTAAAGCCTTCTTCCCTCACACTAGATTCTCCCTTGTCCATTTTGCCATTGGAGCCGCGCACTACGGAGCTTTTCCCACCCACCATTGCCCAGATGCCACCGCTTTCCCCAAGCATTTCTTTGTCTACCTTATTTTCAGCTCTGTCGCCATTGTGTCCCATGTGGTCGAGGGAAGCAAGGAGCAGCAGCAGCAGCAGCTATGCCTCGGGTGTGACTCTAGGCAGGTGAGGTGCGAAAAGGAGTGGGAGGGATAGGCAGGGCGGGGCTAATCAGTGGAGCAATTTTCCGGTTCTCCAAACTGCGCATAATCGGCACTACCAGTTCTATAGAAACGCTTAGAACCAGCTGAATTTCCAATCTTTTTAAGGTAGCCTCAGCTGTCTCTGGTATTGTTAACAGAGGGTCTCATCCCCACTACCAAAGAATTCTCTGAAAAAACTGTCCTATAAAAGCACAATAAATAAATGAAGTAAAGTAATACAATTACTTTAGTTATAACTATTTCCTGCTTTATTTACAGTCACTGAGATAATTTTGTCTCTCCATTCAATTTTCCTTCCCTCCTCCTATAGCAGCTGTGTGCATAGGTATTTTTGAAAACTAGACATGTACATCTATTGAAATAGGCTGTGATTCATAAGAATACAATAATATATTTGCTAATCTTTAGAAAGTCCCAAGACATTTTGCTGTTTTCATTTATGTGTACATTTAAAGAATAAGCATCGCAAATGATATAAGAAAGAAAGTACACACAATCCTGAATATTTTTCCAACCTCCAGCTTTCCACAATTAAAAACTATTACTTAAAATATTACATTATACTGCCAATGCTACTAAAAGTCAGTTGTGACTGGAATGGAATATAAGTCTAGTAAAACCAACAAAAATATGATTAATCTTTCCTCCCTCCCTCTCAAACAAAGTCTGACTGATAGAACTAGTTAGGGGAATGCAGGTGATGATATGTCAGTGCTGACTCTACCTTTCAGTATAAACATTTGCTTTTTTTAAAATATTAATTAAAATAACATTATTATCCCAAGCTGATCAATAGCAATTCATGATTCCAGAAATATTTCAAAGTGCTAGGTTTAACTATTTTAAGCTTTAAAGAGTTTAAGGCCTGGTCAACTAAAAACTGATATTTCTAATATAATGTAAAAATAATAATAAATATTCCTTTGGTGTTTTAAATACTGCATGCCAAGAAAAGACATTCATGAATATTGAAGCTTAGAAAAATGTCCTCTGTGGCCTTTAAAATGTTACTAAGCTTCAATTTGACAGTTCCAGAAAAAATGGCCAATGGTGAAAGCTGCTAGAAACTGTAGTTCTGGAGGTCAAAGTTGTTCCCCTTTGAGAAATTGTGTAGGTGGCTATAGGAGAGATAACATTTTAAGTTAGAAAAAGTATTCTACTAAAATTACAGTAATATTTATTTAAAATTCTGTTATGCCTTTTTGTTATGTTACTAATCATATTTTTAGAAGAATTTAATTTGTAAGATGAAAACAATTGAATTATCATCACAGAATTTAATTTTATGCTAATGTATCATGCTTCTTATTTTTGTAAAGAAACCCTATTCAGTCTTTATAAACTTTTAGATTCAAAATGAGGTTTATCCTTAAAAATAGAATCTAATTTTTGTTCTCATTTTCAACCGCTCTTCTCTTTAAAAAAATTAAATATATATTTAAATTTTATATATTTTAATAAAATGTGCTAGTCTGAAAAGCTATTATCAGACATCTTCTGATTTTGGGCTACTGTAGTCTAACAATGTCTTCTCATATGATATCATAGAATGTGTTTGAATCTGCGTGTAAAGCAATTTTAGTCCTATTAGGTGGAAAAAGTTTAAGTTCCACCAAGAACTTTTGCAAAGCACAGTGAAAAGATGAAGCTAGAAAATAATACTCATAATCCCATTTTGGACACCTTAAAGATAGGCTCTCCAAACATTGAATTTGTATATATATATTTTTAAAATTACATCCAGTGACTTATTAATGACCATATATGAAAATACCATAGATTGGTGATAGGTAAAATAGATGAATTTATTCTTACTTGTAATCTGAAGCAATACCCCCAACAAAATTACATTTATAGGTTCATTAGTTTATCTTCAACAACATAACATAGTGCTCTTGTACAGATGTAATGCTTCCACTAATTTTAATAGACTTGGGAAAGGAAGAAACAGGGACAGAAAAATAATGAACAATGAAATTTATGAATGTACAAATAATACACTTTAATACAATACACTGTTAAGAGTTAAGGATCAGTAATATATACATATATCCAATCTTTAAGTTTATAAGGGCAGAAAGAAAATGGCAAGACTGATTAACATCTCTCTCCAGCATTCTAGCTGACTTAGCTTTGCAGAATTTTCTGGCCAAGAGGTGAATCAGCTTAAAATAGACAAGGAAAGTCCAGAAAGAAAAGAGTAATAATTGGTTTAAGACAAAATATTTTCTTATCATTCTAAAGACATTTTTAGACTTACTTGTGAGATCATTGCTAAGTATGCACGCCGTTCATCATTGGCTTTATGGTAAGCCTAAATTCCAAAAGAACAAATGAGTGAATAAAACAGAAAATTAGAGAATAGGCATAATCCAGCATGCATATGTATATATAGGTATGTATATGATACAGTGACTTAATTATTTTCATCAATGTAACAGGCGACCACGAAGCACCTTAAGATGGATATATTTTAGAAGAACTGTGGTAATTACAGACCTTTGCCTCTTGATCCAGTCTAAGTTCACACTCCTTCAGCTGGCTCTGGAGACCTTTCTTCTCCTCTTCCAGTTTTTTAAGAAACTGATTTAAAGAATCCTGACATGAAATATGTAAATTAAATAAAATACATCATGTTGTTAGTTTTATTACTATTCTATTACCCAATGAAAAAGGCCATTAGCAATTTAGAATTGATTACATGCTTTAAACCCAATTATAAGCTATAATTTTGAAGTGTCTTATTTACTTGCCCAAGCAAATGCAGAGATATGCAACAGGATAGGGGTCTGGGGTTACTTTTAATTTTCTCTGGAATTTTCTCTAGAATCTTGTTTTACTTCAGTGCATTATTTTTTGGTCCTCTCTCAACTGTGCAACCATGAGGGGGATGGGCTATCTAGAAACAACATATACATACACACATACACACACACATATGTATATATGCACTCATTAATAAATCCATAACCCCTTATTGAATAAAATACAGTTACAGAATTTTATATCTTTCTTCCTTATTCAACAAAAACAACATATCCATGCAAAACCTTGTCTTGGCTTTTTGATTTTTCAAAACCTCATGGATGGTTCTTTTCGGATCCAAGGGAAACCATGAAATATTGCAGTTTGAATAAGACACAGACTTCAGTAAAAGGGAAGTTTTCCCAACAGTCCCTGTTATTTGCAATTTCAGGAAATTCTGTTTTATTGAAATTATGATTTGACAGCAATTCATGATCTGAAATGAATTTGATCATGATCTGTTCTGATGAAATGTAGTTTGGAGATTTACACAAAACACAAACTTGTGAAAAAGCAGCATACAAGCTCTATTATTACCATAGTTTGTTTTGCAAACAGTTTAACTAGGGCTGTCAAACTCGATTTCATTGAGGGCTGCATCAGGGTAGTGTTTGACCTTGGGGGGGCGGGGGGGGCATGGCCAGCTCAATGTCACTCCTGTCGGGAATACATGTGGTGGCACTCTGCCAGTGAAAACAGGCTCCTGAGCTCCATTTTCGGCTGCCAGGGCCTCCTGCAATCCTCTGCCAGTGAAAATGGAGCTCGGGAGCCCGTTTTTGCTGGTAGAAGAACCGCGGTTCGGTCCTTCACTGTTTCCAGGGCAGTTCCGTGGGCCAGATCTAAGTATCACCCCTGGGCCGGATCCAGTTCCTGGGCCTTGAGTTTGACACCCCTGAGTTAAATAGAAGGAACTACCACCCTTCTGACTATACTCACTATACACTAGAATCACCATTTTACCACTATGGAAATAAAGAAGTGTATATTTACTCAGAAATACGTTTCACTGAGTTCACTAATACCTATTTCTAAGTAAACATATGAGAATAGGCTCTACTGAATACAGGAGGGTGAACAGGCATTCTAAATCACAGCATTAAAGTTAATTATACACAATCCTTCACAATTTCAATGTTACATATGAAACAAACATAGAATATAAATTACTTATGAGTTGTTTATACTTTGTATGAAAGAAATCTGTCTATAACCGATAACAAAATGTTTAAAAATCACGAGGTAGAATTTATAGTGATGTAGATAGAAATGATATATTACTTAAAAAGATGCTGACATATGCAATAAATCTCCCAATGATTTAGATGTTAGGAAACTAACACCAGAGCCAAAGTTTTCAAGAGTTTTCCTACAATTTACAGCAAGATGTTAATTTTAATCCTCTACAATAAGGGATACATCATGGAAATAGGCAATGCTATTTTTTTTACTCATAATAAAGTAAAATCTCAACCCATTATAAATAAATCTCTTTTGAATAAAATAAAATATTCCCATTTTATAGTACTCCACAAAAACTTTCCAGTCCTTTGACATCTGCTAATACTCTCCTTTTCGTTTCCATCAGAAGTGACAGGTATCAATCAGATCAGTGCCCTTGTCAGCCTTGACATATCTAGTTTCTGAGAAGCTGAATAGCATTGCAGTCCAAACAGGTATGTGACACTTCAGCCAAAATGAAAGTTTTGAAATGCACAGAGCAGAATTCTGTTGCCCAAAGTATTTGTCAACAACCATTAAGCAAATTGTGCTTAAGATAGAAAAGTTATCATAAACAGCAAAACATTTCAAATTCTGCAGTGAACATTGTTCTGTATTAAGGTCAGCCATTGGCATGTTCATTCATTCATTCATTTATTAAATTTATATACCGCCCCCTCTCCCTAAGGACTCGAGGCGGTTCACAGCAGATAAAATACAAATATA
>JAEANM010024086.1:0-11225 GCA_017656035.1 Myanophis thanlyinensis
GGCGACCCAGGTTCAAATCCCATAAGGGTATGACCGGCTGATGATAGCAAATGAGCTTGAAATAGATCTATACCGGCTTCCAGGTGCTCACTAAGAAAGGATTTTTCGAAGTGACCATTAGAGCATTAGTAATTTGTAATTAGTAATTAACATGCTCTGATGCTAAGGAGTAAGACATTCCACTCCCCCTTCCCACCTGAAAAAAATTGTGTTCAATCTGCCAGTTGTCTCACATTCTGTTACCTCAGTTCAAACTGGCACATGTTCCACTCCTTCACTCAGGAGTGGACTGGGGTTCCTTAC
Organism: Myanophis thanlyinensis; assembly: GCA_017656035.1. NCBI lineage: Eukaryota > Metazoa > Chordata > Lepidosauria > Squamata > Homalopsidae > Myanophis > Myanophis thanlyinensis. The sequence continues at coordinate 304 of JAEANM010024086.1, forward strand.
AGTACTAAATGTCACTACCTCACCAAAATGTCTACTGCTTCCAGACTCAAGGCAGCGGGAGAGGTATTCCCTTATAAGTTTCAATCACCGACCACCACTGAGCCAACAGATTGTGAACCAAACTTCTCCTGCATAGTGTCCCAGCCCCAAATGACTTCTTACACTGACCTCCTAAGTTCAGACAAAGTTGTTCCTTCTACTGTAACACTAGTTAAAGGGAAAAGAGGGGGAAACTGTGATTAGGAAAACACAAGTAAGGGAAACTGCAAAAAAGTATCGTCAAACTCATCCCCAAGACAATAGAGAGGCTGTAAAAAAGTATGCATCTAATAACCCCTACATTAATCAGGCAGCTACAGCTAAATACAATGAAAAGATATCACAAATCAGATCAATACCTTGGACTAATAATGCTGGTAAAGTCCAGCTCCCTCCCCTTGAGCCCTATCCTGAACCCTTACACAGCCTTCTCACCCACCAGCATCCAATGGCAGAGTACGGTAGTTTCTTTCTGCTGCCCAGAAGTATAACAAATACTTCCAAATGATGTCTTTTGGAGCCAGAGAGGTGAAGGAGGGAAATTTTATGCCAACATTCAAAGTGCTGGGGCAAGTGTACTACAGGTTAGGCAGTATTATGGTGGGGCCTCAGCAGCAGCCATCGTCAGATGCACATCAACCACTTTCAAAATCTGTCCTTGTACCTTATTGATGGTGATGGCATAGCACACCTTAATGGGAAATTGTGGACGTTTTAACTCGAAATGGTAGTCTAATGGGATCAGAGGAATTTGGGAGATAAAAATGGTTTCTCCCTGATAGATGCCTGTGAAAATCATGGCTTCGATTATGTGTTTATACAGAGTCTTCACCTGAAACCTGGTGCCATTGCACAGTTTTGGGGTCTTAGATTGGATAACAGCATGATTGGAGTGCCAACCTTGAGGTAGAGGACATGAGGTGGTAATCCTGATAGTAATCCAAATCTATGCTATGCAAGTTATTAGCCTGGCTATGTTGACCAAAAAGCCAGGGGTGCTGGTGGGATTAAAGGGTTTAAGACATTTATGTTATTGTTGTTAGACTTACAATAATGTCTTAATCTGTAACAGAAACTTAGTTTACCGTCTCTAATAAAATAATACAGTGCCTTTTTAAACTACTCATTAATTTTCAAGCTTTAAGTGATAAGCCCTGTCACATACTTTTGTAACAAAGCATATGTATCTAGTTAGTTTTTCATAGAATATGAAATGTACAGTACATTAAATATAGATTGTCAAACATTAAGTTTTCCATGTGAAGTATCAGCCCTTGCTCAATGCAGATTTCAAGTTTTCTTAGAATATTTGAATATTCACATACTATTTATGAATAGCAGATTTGTATCATTCACTTGATTTTTTAAATCTCTCTAGAATTCTTTCTTGAGTTGACTCGCTTTTTTTTCCAGAACTTATTGATTTAATATTTTGAGAAGATGGGTGTATATCTTACGTTCGTTTTCAGATTTTTAAGGACTAATCCATATGAATAGAGAGATAAGAAAACCTAAATATTGTGCAATCATCCATGTAAGAATGTAATCCCAGGAAATCCTTGTCTGACATTTTAAGACTGCTTTTATAAAGATTACTAAAGATCACTTTTTGTTTTAATGGATGACTCTTTTTTAAAACTCATGACTCATATGTATGACAAATTGACAAGTAACAGGCAAAACAGCTTTTTTTAAAAAAAGTATTTGAATTAATAAGAAAGTTCAATGGACATTCTCTCTAGTTTTTATGAACAATTAAGATATGATAAATTTTATATAATTATATTTTGCTTCATGTATATGTTATATAAATTATAACATTTTTAGTTTAGGATGGAATTATACAATTTTTAAAAAATGATAAATGTTTATGCAAATTCATTTCTTTTTCATTATTTCTTGTAGGTGAATAGATAAAACAACAGTTAGCATTGTTGATGTGGAGAGCGAGAACAATGATTTGTAACCTATCACATATTGCTTACATATATTTTCTATTTATCTTCTTTGGCGCTCAGACAACTATATGCAAAAGCAAGTTGTCATGTAAAAACAGATGACTTATACATGATCCTATCTAAATTTCTAAGTCAATAGCTGTGGTTAAAGGCTGTGGCAATGCTCAACCATTATTGAAAGAAGAGCCACATGCATGACAAGTCCAAAAATATCCACACTTACTAATATAAATAAACTTGATTTGCAGTGACTGCTTTCTTATCAACTCGTATATAAATTCTCAGATGGATTCAAAATAGAAATGGAATTTGAGATAGAAAGGAGAGAAAAAACTAAGGGAAGTGGAGGGGTGGAGATGAGAAGGAAAGAGAGAAGGAGAGGGAAGTGGGGAGAAGAAGAGAGGAAGTGGAGCGGTAGTGGAATGGGGTGGAGGAGAGGAGGGGGAAGAAGGGGAGAGGAAAGGAGAAGGAAAGAGATGGAAGAAGAGGGATGCACAGAGGGTAAAGGAGAGAGGGAAGTGAAGGGGAGGAGAAGGAGAGAGGAAAGTGAGGAGAGGGGAGGAGAAGGGAAGAGAAGAGAAGGAGAGGGGAGTAGAAAGGGGAAATGAGAGGGGGAGGTGGAAGAGAGGAGAGGAGAAGGAGAAAGGGAAGGAGAGGGAAGTGAAGGGGGTGGGGAGGAGCGGAGAAGGAAGGAGAGGGAAGGAAAGGAAAGCAGAGAGGAGAAGAGAGAGAGGGAAGTGGAGTGGGGTGGGGTGGAGGAGAGGAATTCCAATTTAATGAACACATCATTTATGTATTATTCAACTAAAATGTAACTACTGAAAATTTTGTCATTATTATTTAAAGTCAACCCAGACAATGCACTGTCAATGTGAATATTGAGAAAACTGTATAAATAAAATATTTTTAAAAAAGAAAAGCCTCAATGCCTGGCCTAAGGCTGGAGAATAAAATACGAATAGCTTCTTAAGGGGCTGAAACTGCAATCTCAGGGCCTATGTACTGGAAAAGAGAAAGTTAACCCCTTGTTGACTCTAGACAATACTTTGAGTTGCACTAAAATGACAGCCACTTGCAAGAAGCTCTCCTGTTGCCCAGGGATGGATTCCTCCAGTTTGCTTCCATAAAGGGATCTATGCAGTGCTGAGGAAAGCTCCGAGATTTCCATAGCACTGGACAGAATTCAATAGGGAAGCAAAATGGAGTAGTCCATTCCAGGACTGCATGGCAACATCATGGAAATGTTTGCCATTTTGGTATAATCGCAAAGAATTGTGGGTTTGCTGGAAATGGCTACTGCTTCTAGGAGACCACCATGTGGCCCAGGGATGAACCGCTGTGTTCTGAGGACCACACAGGATGGACTATGGGAAATATTAGAAATACAATTGAAAAAGCAAACTTAAAACACAAGAAACCCATGTTAGTTAGCCAGAGCAACAATGCTAATGTAACCATGTTTCAAGTATTACAAAGTCCACCCTGTATGGCCCTCAGTTTTACTTCCCTAAGGCAGTCTGTGCAGCCCTGAGGATCTCTCTAGATCTCTGGAGAGCTTCAAAATGTAAATGGATGATGGGGGTGGGGAGGAGGCCTAAGCCCTTCAGGGACTGGGGCGGGGGAGTCATGTAGGTACTTGATGGAGGGAAGGGAAAACAGGCCCAATGGCTGTGAGGATCCTGAGTGGCAGGAAACAAAGCATGAGGTCCAGTGGTGGAATTCAAATTGTTTTGCTACCGGTTCTGTGGCCTTGGGGGAGCATGGCTGGGGGGGTCATGTGACTGGGTGGGCAATTTCTGTAAGCAGGGCAATAAAGATTAGGCTAGAAACAACACCAGAATGTTTTTTTCCCTGCCTTCCTTACAGGATTAACCCTGTAAAGTGTGGGGGGAGATTTCTTCTAACAACCGGTTCTCCAAACTGCTTAGAAAATTTACTACTGGTTCTAGCGAATCTGCTAGAACCTGCTGAATTTCACCTCTGATGAGGTCTTTCGGGTGGTGGTGGCCATGGGAGGCTCAGGGCAGGTGGACCTGGGCCTGTGCTAAGTCTTCCAGAGCCTCCCCCATCCCTAAGGCACCCCATCTTCACTTAATAACCCCATGTGGTTGTTTAACGTTTAGAGCAAGAGTGGTGTTCATTAAGCAAGGCCATCTCACTTAATGGTCATCACCACTTGTGACTGTACTGGGCAGGCTCCATTAGGGTTGTAAGTCAAGGACTACCTGTATGTATATATATTTATGAAGATGAACATGGTAAAAAAATTGATCAAAGGAGAGAAAATCCTTACATCTGGCAAAACTTAGCTGTCAACAAAGAAATAAAAATCTAATCACTCAACACTCTGCACAGCAAACTAGTGGAAGCATGATTGTAGATATTTGATCTTGTATGCTTTATTTTATTCTGTCTGTTTTTGAAATGATATGTGGTCATTCCCAGTGTGGAAATGACCTTGGGAGAACAGAGGGAAAAGATGTTGCCTAGGGGACTGTCTGACAGGAGAGGCCAAGTGGACCAGACTGGAAACATAAGAAGATTAACTACTACTTTATTGAAAGGCTACATTAACAGAATCTTGCAAGTATGAAAGTACAAATCTCCCACCATCGACTTTAGAGACTGAGAACTGAGGGGTGGGGTGTCCCCTTCTAAGACACTTTATCTGTCCATTATGCAGGTGCCCTTTCTTATCTTCTCCAGGCAGCATCTTTTCCTCCCCCTTTCCAAGTCTCCCAAGGTCATTCTCACACACTTCTATTGTACTTCTAATAATTAGGTTTTATTTAATCAGTTTTAGTTAGTCTGGCTTGTTAATTAAAAATCTGATTTGATTTGACTCTCAGAATGGTCAGAAGTGCCTTCTAGTTTCAATATTTGGAGTATATTCAAAAGAATTTGAATATACTCCAAATAAGAACCAGGAACCACAAGAACACTCAAGACTATAACAGGAACTATGACTGTAGCTAACTCCCACCTTCCCAACTATCTCTAACTTATTTCCTACCCCACCCTCCCATTTACCTTAACTTACTCACGATCACGGGCGGTCGCATAAGCATTTCACTGCATATCGTACCATGTATGACGGTGTCTGTGACCAATAAATTTGAATTTGATTTGAGAATTAAAAAAAATACAGAATCCTGCTAGGGTTGACATGTAAATTGCTATTCAAATATGATTTGGAGCCTGAACACATGGAAGACAAGTGATGTGCAGTGGTAACTTTCCATTATTATACTGATATGTGAGAATGGCTTTGAGAGACAGGGGGAAGAGATGCAGATATGAGAGGAGGGGGAGCATAGCCCGCAGCTGCAGAATGGGCAAAGAAAGAAAACTCAGAAAGGAACCTCTCTAACCTATCAGGCAGAAAAAGAGATGGCGGGAGAGTTGTACTTTCAGATTTGCAAGGTTCTGCTAATGTAGCCTTACAGTAAAATAGAATTAGGTCATTTCTCCTGTTTCTTGTCTTCTCTACCTGGATGGCTGAGAATTAGGTAAAGTGTGTTATGAAAGATCCTTAATGTTTCTCATTGAAAAACTTAGCAAAGCAAAATTCATGGGTATCATTTAAATTTTCTGTGTATTTGTTACACTTTTAAAGCGATTCTCAGATTTAAAAACAAAACAAAACAAAACAATAATGCTCTTTTTTTCTGTATCAATTGCAACAACCAGATTCTTGCCAGGATAGCCCCATCAAGTTAGAATAATCCTGATCCTGATGTCACTGCCTTAATTGCCAATAGACTTCTGGACCCAATTGAAGTGCTGATAATCATCTTCAAAGCTGTTTACTGCACATCACGGGAATATACTTGGCAACGCCTTGGCAGAATCGAATCTGCCCAACTAGCCCAGTCATTAAGAGAAGGCCTGTTACGGATTCTCCTTCCTCGGGAGGTACATGGGGCGTGGGCCAGATTAACAAGTTTTCTCAGTAGTGATCCCCATTCTATGGAACATCCTTTACACAGAAATGCAGGATTAATAGCAGTCCTGGCTTCAGCAGGAGTTTAGCCCTTAGCATACTTTAAGCTACTGGGTGTCAAATGATATTTCTGATTGCTAACTGGGAATTTTCATAATTCTGCCAGGAACATTACTAAGAAAGCAAGATTTTCATAGTGAACTGCAAAGAGCAAAGAGTTAAATTATAGAATCTTAGAAATATGATATACCACTATGTATCTTAGCTCTCATTTATCAGTGAGAGGTATTCAATCATTGGGAGGTATCAAATCTTTCCCATGATCCTCTTTCTAAGTGAGTCCTGGTTGAATGGGGAGGGTCATTTAATACAACAAAAGGGACTCGCTTCTGTTGATGACCGGGGTTTGTTATTTCCTTTCCTGTTTTGTACTGAAGTCCACTACCAGTTCTTTTGTTTTGCTGACATTAAGAAGGAGTTTGTTTACCAGACACCAGTTCTCTAAGTTCTTGATCTCTTCTAGGTAGGCTGTCTTGTTGTTGTCAGAGATCAGGCCTACCACAACGGTGTCATCAGCAAACTTGATGATGGTGGTGGAGTTGGTAGTGGCTGTGCAGTCATATGTGTATAGGGAATACAGTAGGGGGCTCAGGACACAGCCTTGGGGTGCGCCGGTGTTGAGGGTGAGTGAGGTTGAGACTCATCCGCCCATCCTTTTATATTTTATTTTATATATATATAAATATATTTTCTATTATCGAAACATCTATTTTTTTTCCAGGGCCAAAGAAGTCCATCAAAAAACAAATATTATATTTGTTTGTCTTTGTTCTTCTTTCTGTGAACCAGAGTCACTCCTTATTGATTGGAGTAGGCCATAAATATTGCAAATAAATAAATTCTATTCACCCACAATTAAGACACTAAATGCATCTCTTTACAATAGAATTCATTATTTCCTTGGGTGCCTAATGTTAATTGGTTGTTTCACAATCTACATTCTTTTCTTTTTCAGGTTCAGTGCTTTTTTAGTTCCTTATGTTTGGTTTTGGCATTTTCTTCTCTTGCTTCTAAATGTAGTTTGATTTGTACAGGCACATCTGCTGCGATCAACTTGTCAGAAGTGTTCATTGCTCCTTTCTGCCAACTAAAACTTCCATTGTTCTCTGCCAAACATTCTGTTGCTATTGGCTGTTGATTGATGAGAACAGCCTTCATTCAAAATCTTTTTTTTTTTTTCTCAAACATCTGCTACTATTCTCTCTTCTAATTTAGAGAAGGAATGTTTTCAGAGGGAAGACCCAACCATCTGGCCTATAACTAACCTTTAAAGACATCCTGGATCTTGAAGTCCTTCCAACAGTTTCAACTTTAGCTTTGCCCGCCTCTATATGCATTGTAAAGACAAGTTTGTCCTGTATTTCTGATATTGATGATTCAGAATAGGGAGTTTTGTGGGAGATGTCATGGGTCTAATTGCTTGGATGCACTTCTCAGGGTTCCTTGTATAAAATTGCTTGTAGGTTGCTTTTTTCTTGTGAGACACAATCTGGCATGAGAGCCAAAGTTTTCTGCAGATCCATTTACATTGAAGTTATCATCTCTCCCATTTTTTTTAACCTTAAAAATCTGGCACGCCAACGTAATACAATAAGTGAGCCGTGGTGGTGACTTCTTGTTGTTGTTAGTTGTGAAGTCATGTCTGACCCATTGCGACTCCATGGACAATATTCCTCCATCCATTTAAGCTCACTGACTGCTTCAGTGACTCCATCCAGGCACCTCATTCTCTGCCATCCCCTTCTTCTTTTGGCCTCAATTAGGCCTCATTAGGCTCTTCTCTGGTGAGTCCTTCCTTCTCATTAGGTGGCCAAAGTATTTGAGTTTCATCTTCAGGATCTGGCCTTCTAAAGAGCAGTCAGGGTTGATCGCCTCTACAGTGGTGCAATCCAACCAGTTTTGCTACCAGTTCGGTGCACATGCATTTTGCCCACACACGCACACTTTGCACACACACACGCCAACCACGCTTCCGTGTGGCTTCTTAATTGCTTGTTTTTATTTATCAGAGGCAGCCTGGGTGATTGGGAAGGCTGCTGAGGCACAGGTAAGTAAAAAAGAAAAAACATGAAGGAGATATAAGAGAGAAAAGAGCAAAGGTAGGTTGGAGGGGCCAAACATCGTGAGGGGCAGGTGGGCGAGGCCAAACGTCGTGGCCACTACCAGATTGCAGAACTGGTGTGACCAGGCTGTATTTCACCACTGCTCCTCTAGGACTGACTTGTTTGTTTGCCTTGCAATCCAAGGGACTCGCAGGAGTCTTCTCTAGCACCATATTCTTTGGCGTTCAGCCTTCCTTATGGTCCAACTTTCGCAATCATTCATTGCAACTGGGAAAACCATAGTGGTGGTAGTGGTGACTACTATTAACTTAATTATGCCTGAATATCTTTGGGGTTTAACATTGAGATCCAGAGTAAAGAGAACGACAATGGTGGCTGTTGCTCTTTATTCAGCATTCTCTGTATACCTGTGTGAAGCACACTGCCTGAAATGACAAGCTTACGGCAGGACAACGGCAAACTGTGATAGCATCTAAGAAAAAATATTTAATTTAGCAGAACATGAAATGCAAATGCATTAATGTTCCTTCTCGGTAAACAGGTATTTGAGAATATTCTTATTAAACATTAAGAATCTCTTTCATGTCACCAAATAAACTAAAAGGAATGTTTTGGAATTTTCAAGACTATGAAGATGTCTTCCTAAAGATGCATTGCATGTGATAGGGTTGGGATTATGATTTTATAAATTATGTTTTGTAAAAGCCTTGGTCCTGTGCCTATTAGAAGAGCAGAGGAAACCCTCACAACCCAGAAACCCACAGATGTACTTGATATCTACAGGAAAGAGTTATGAATTAATTAATTCAGTTAATTAATTAACTCAGTTCTAACCTTGACAAGAAGTTGTCACTGAAAAGGGTAAATCATCGGTGCCTTCATGTATGCAAGGAGAGGTCAACTCTGGAATTTTTAATAACTAATGGTGCCGTTTTGTCTGGAGTCCAACAACCACATAAAGTCTCCTGTGGCAACATCAGTAGGTTTTCCAGGAATCCACAAAATAACTAAAACTGATGCCAAAAATATACATTAATTCCTTACATTCAAACATTGTCCTTAGAGGGAGCTCACTCAATACCTGTTACTCAGAAATTGGTGTTGCAGAGGCTGTGTCATAAAAGAGTTGTCAGTTAAATTACTGGGTCACCTTAGAAAGGAAAAAATAATGTGTGTGCAAAGCATAACTTGCAGATTGTTATTAAACTAGTATCACTAGACTGGATTCATTACTCATGAAAAGAGACATAGTGGTTTATGAAGTCATGCCTCCCTAAAGCTGGGTTCCCTTTTGTGGTTCCCAATTTTCCCAACTTCCTTCATGCATCAGAACACATCAGGCAACCAGTTTAAAGTACTTTCCTCCATCCATGATTTCTATATTGCATCAGTAATAAGCCAGTAAATGAGGCTGTCCTCTTGGCAGGTTAGGAAAGTGATTGATGGAATTCCTACTGATGAGAAATGTATCTATTAATTGCTCTCTCTGGGAAGGAGATCATCAGCTGGAACCTCATTTCGGCATTCATTATGTGGCTCATTTTGTCATTCTCTCACCTGTCTCCATCTGCTCCATTTCTGGCTCCATCATTTCTCTGACATTGGCTCTATCAGTAATTCTATGCCATATCATAAGCCGCTCTGGGATCTGCTCTGTCATCGTCTTATTTTCATCCACTCCCATCATTTACCGTGGCAACTGCTCCATCATCTGTTGCATCACCCCTGCTGTTATCTGCTCTATCATTTAATCCATTGTTGCTTCTCACTGGCTCTAGTGCCTGCCCTAGGTTTAGTGGTTTCTCGATTGCGTGCTCTGACTCATCTCCTGCTTCACTGTCTTGCTCTGTTGCTCTCTAGTCTGTCTTTCTCTCACTCTCTTGTTGGTCCAGCAAGGTAGTCCAGACAAGAAGCATGAGCTCTATCTTTATTGCAAGTTTATATTAACAAAGTACTGCCAGACAAAGAATTTCTCCCATCCTGACCTTGAGCTCTTGAGAAAACTAGGAAGGGTCCCTTCTGAAACATTTCCAAACTAGATTGTGTTGTTTCTCTGGGTCATATAATATATGTGGGTATATGCATAATTTTTTGTCATGTATATTGGAGGTGGTGACCCTTTGAGAGCTGTATGCAACAAAATTGTATTTTAATGTATGCCAATTAGTGTACATTTAAAGTGACAATAAAGTTGTGCCAAGTTCTAAATTCCTACCCCCTCTCTCCTTCTGTGGGCTGAGGTATCTTTTACATGCTGGTTTTTCAGTCTGCAGCTTTCCCTCCTGTATCCCAAGGTCATTCCCACCTTCCTATATTTATTCCCTCTATGGCTCCCACTAATGCCCAATGTCTTATTTATTATCTTGCTTTGTTCTAAAAATTGCTGCTGGAAGCTCTCAGTGGGTAATGTTTCTCAGTTAAGCCAATGGTGCTCTACTGAGCCAGCTGTAGAGTCAGTTCCATTACCTACAGGAGTAGATAAGCCCCAATCAGTCTGGTGTCACATCAGATGCCCACTTCACTGCCTGATCGCGCATGCCATCAAGTCAAAATGACCATGGAAGAAAGTTCCCCACAAATAGAGGAGATGGGACATACCCACAGCCACCTCAAATGATCACTGTCATCACCACAGTCACTGCCAAGGTGCTACAAAGTGAACATATAGCAGGCATATGCTGGGAAAAGATGGAAACATCACTTTAAAGGTAGTTGCCCAGAGTTGTTGAGAATAGGGTGAAATACAAGTTTATTCAATTCAATTCAATTCAATTTCAAATTATATTGGTCACATACACAATCATACATGGGTACGATATGCAGTGAAATGCTTACGCAACCGCAAGTAAGTTAAGGTAG